>JAZHYW010022565.1:0-39627 GCA_037355805.1 Ixodes ricinus
GAACCGACGCCACGATCCGAGTGAGCCAAAAAACGGCGCCGAAAGTGCGTCGTCAGAGAGCGCGCTGTCTTTGGAGGTTCGCTATCGCCGGGACCACAACCGACGCCACGATCCGAGTGAGCCAACAAAACGGCGCCAAAAGTGTGCCGTCAGAGAACGGGCTTTTTTTGGAGGTTCGCTATCGCCGGGACCACAGCCGACGCCACGATCCGAGTGAGCCAACAAAATGGCGCCAAAAGTGCGTCGTCAGAGTAGCGGGCTGTCTTTGGAGGTTCGCTATCGCCGGGACCACAACCGACGCCACGATCCGAGTGAGCCAAAAACGGCGCCGAAAGTGCGTCGTCAGAGAGCGCGCTGTCTTTGGAGGTTCGCTATCGCCGGGACCACAACCGACGCCACGATCCGAGTGAGCCAAAAACACGGCGCCAAAAGTGTGCCGTCAGAGAGCGCGCTGTCTTTGGAGGTTCGCTTTCGCCGGGACCACAGCCGACGCCACGATCCGAGTGAGCCAATAAAACGGCGCCAAAAGTGCGTCGTCAGAGAGCGCGCTGTCTTCGGAGGTTCGCTATCGCCGGGAGCACAACCGACGCCACGATCCGAGTGAGCCAATGAAACGGCGCCAAAAGTGCGTCGTCAGAAAGCGCGGTGTCTTCGGAGGTTCCCTATCACATTTATATCGGCTCTTGTACTTTCGGCTTCAAGTCGTCTTAGGGATAACATAAGAATCCATGTGACTTTTTAGAAAAACACTGACTTAAATACTTTAATAAACCAAATCACTTCCAGCTACCCCTCTCTCTCTTTCTCCTTAAAAATAACATTTCCTTATCTAACAGTGCCACAGACGGCTCACTGATGCATTTATCGGAGCCCTTGTTTTGATGACAAACGCTTCGTGACTTTCCCTAGTTGATTTTCTGCTGTGACGTCCCAGGATGGTTGCGTTTGAAAACAAGAAGGTGCGTGGGCATCGATCGCAATGCACGGCCAGATGCCGAGACGGCTTCTGTTTGATAGCTGCTGCGTTTTCTCTAGCAGGGTCATCTACGCTGCGGCCTGTTTGCCCAATGTAGGTACGCCCGCAGAATAGTGGAATGCCGTAGACGACAGAGGTTGTGCAATCCAAAATCTTATTTTTGTGTGTCTTTTTACATTCTTCACTATTTCTGTCTGGAGCACGATCCGAATGAGCCAATAAAACGTCGCCAAAAGTGCGCCGTCAGAAAGCGCGCTGTCTTCGGATGTTCGCTATCGCCGGGACCACAGCCGACACCACGATCCGAGTGAGCCAATTTAACGGCGCCAAAAGTGCGCCGTCAGAAAGCGCGCTGTCTTCGGAGGTTCGCTATCACATGGACCACAGCCGACACCAGGATCCGAGTGAGCCAATCAAACGGCGCCAAAGGTGCGTCTCAGAGAGCGCGCTGTCTTTGGAGGTTCGCTATCGCCGGGACGCGTATTCGGAAAGCCCCCCCCCCGGCAAAGCCCCGCGAGAGAGAAAAGAAGGAGGGAGAGGAGGAAAGGGAGGAGGGAAGAATACCGCGATTGGCTGGCGCAGTCACGTGGTACACACGCGCTACGGGCTCTTCTAAGCGGTGTGCAGCCCCCCCCTCCCCCCCCCCCGCTACCGCCATTGAGCAGACGCCCTGCAGTTTTGGAATACTCCCCGCCCCAGTCGAAAAAGTGCAGTGGTGCAGTGCTAGATATTGGAAGATATCGTTGGCGTGAATGTGGATAACATAAGCGCTCAGATCTCAATGCTGACTGGGCAGCTACGCTACGGCCGCTTATACTTTCTGCCGCAACGTTCACGTACAGTACGCCAAGACGAAAAGGTGTGTTTGGGCCTAAGTACCCGTGACCGGTGCCAGCGTTCCGAAGTTATTTACGGCCTGGAAACAAACCCAGCTCGTTTGTCGTTCGCTAAAACGTCCAGTGTAGCTAATGGTTTATGTTTTTCATTCGCACGACGCGCCGCTGCGGTGTTGTGTAGTCTGCCCTACCGCGATGCCCAACTCGCCGCTTGGCAGCATTATTCACGGGTGTAACATCGTTCGCCCGTTACTGGCCTCAACAGGAATCGCGCCAGGTACGTATGTGAAACGCCAACGGAGCACAAGCGGTGATCTGGACCGCGAGTGCACGTGTGAATTGTGCTTTGCATATACACTGTCACGCCTCTGCAAGAATCAATCGCGCTGCCCGCAGCTAGTCGAAATGGAGAAGTGTATTGTCAAGCCTTCGGCGAAAGATATCACACGATGTCAGCTTTTTTGTGCTCCACTGGAAAAGGTACTACAGCGTAAACGCAGCTGCTTCGACCAGTGCTTTTTTTGCGCGAGCACTCGAGGGGCTGAAGCATGTGCGCGCGGGCAGCGTGCACGCACGCGTACACCCACAGTGGGGTGGCGCGCAGTGTAGCGATTATTTTACAAATTTGGCGAAGGAAACGGGCAGTGAGAAAATATTCCACAAGCCGACTGGTCATTTACTGTCATTCTCCTCACCTGCAGCGACGGCAGGCACGTGTGTAAATGAATTGGCTGATGTCAAGGGTTGTCAAGCTTGCTGTGCTTACCAATTAGCCCCTGCAATGTGATATGCACACATTCCCACTGCTACGTGCATGCATGCTGCAGACAGCAGGTGTCAGATTTGTCAGAGCTATGCTCACCTCATAATATCTGCAAAGGATCGTATTCACACATGTCCGCAAGCTTTCGATAGCTTCGCCCGAGTGACTTGGAGCCTGTGCTAGACACAGTGCGAGGGCTGGCTTTGCCTGCCTGACCTCCATCTTTCTTTGCGACTACAGAAAGCTGGCCCAGCTGGCACCAGGCAGTGGTGAATAGGTAGTCTAGACATAAAGGGAAACCGAACTCAGTTAGCATGAACTTTGCTTCAGCAACAGGGTTTCAAAATGCAGTCGCAAAAAGATGCACTGCATGTTGGGCACAGCTTTAAACATTGCCATTGAGGTTTCCTTTTCCAGCAGCTACAAAAATAAGCCCTCTCATCTCAGTTTGTCCTCTTTTCCAAACTTGGTGATGTTAACCAATTGCGAGGTTCCATCAACCCAAATTTCCACTACAGAAGACTGGCCGCACGACCTCCCCTGTGCCATGTGCAGTCAAATTATGGAATGCCTAATATTTCTGAAACCAGTAGGGAAAATATAAGAGGCAAGACATTCTCGGATGATCAGCATGGTTGACTATATATGCAGCAGACCCGACATTAAAACTCCCTGCACATAACTTTACAAATCCATCCATTTATTTCAGGCACATTGCACTTGCAAGCAGGCATGCACAAAAGCAAGTTTACATCGGGAGCACTGGCAGTGCAACACAAGGCGCGCAAATACACCCAACAAAAAATATGAGTCGTAACGAGAAACTGTTGGCTAGTACTGTAGAAAGTTGTTAAAGATTGGTACACAACCTGTCTGCAAGGCAAACTTGGGAAGTAGTGAGCCTACCTTTGATGGGACTGTTGCATGCAAATGGCCCTTTATTATTTATCTGCAAAGTCTCCTTTGAGTGTTACGCACTTCTAATGGAGCCCACCCACAGAGAAAAAAGTTATTCTCTTGGACCCGCTCACGTGCAGCGTGTATGACGACTTCATTGCTGGAGCGGCTGTCTTTACATATCTTGTTTGAGCGCAGGGAATAGATGAAAGTCTGATGGTGCCATATCGAGTGAGTAGGGTGTGTGAGATAACAGTTCTAAGTCACATTCATGGAACAGGGGCAGGCAGTGGGACAGGGTCAAATGTCTTGGAGGAAAGTCACACCGCCCAAGTTTTCTGTAATGTTTCTCGGCAATGGCGGCTCAAAATTTTACACCTTGCCAGGCTGGATGGATCGCTGTTAAAATGATGTGGGAAAAGTAAAACTACCCATTGGCACAGTTCTTTTCTAATGTGCTTGCTTATTTTTAAGTAGGCTCACTACTTGTCAAACACTGCACATATGAATCCAATGAGAGGGGTAATCATTTTTAAGTAGCCATCAAAAAAGTGAACATTATTAGTGGTCAAAGTAAACAGGAATGAAGAGGAAGGAGTAATGAACCTTAGTTGATAGTCAGCGATCAGAGTGTCCCATTCCTTCCTTTGTGTGTTTGTGTATTTTGTACAAGCCGATGCATATAGCAGACGCATACCAACTAGCTCAACCCATCCCTATACCTATTAGTGTAAAATAACATTGAAAGTTCAAACCATGTGTACTTGTAGACAAGAATGATTATAGTGCTCGCTGTTCTCGTGCTTAGAGCTCCGTAAAATGCAGAGCGTCCCCCCATTCCCAGTGCCCAACCTCACATTTTGTAACATTTGAAAAAAAAAAGTGCACAGTACACATATATACATGTTAATATGATGACCTAACAAGCACCCATCCCACAGTGGTTTGTGATTATCTCCAAATTTTGAGTGGGCGTTTGCTCGGTATTTTAGGGTAGTCTGCCACTTGAAATCGAGTTCTTCTAGCCTCTGAATTTGGGACGAAGACCATTTATATGCTATATAGAAGCTGCTCACCAGGAAAGAGATAGCCAGGGCTGGGCAGATATACTTAGAAACCTATTCCGGAATACAAATACTGCAATACATGTACTGTGAGGATAAAATACAAAAACAGATACAATTCTCTTCACTAGTGCAGCAAGAAAGTATTCTAGAATACAGATACTGAAATACTCGGCATTCCAGAAGCTGCAAGATTGTCAACACTGACCGGATAATAACCGGATATCAGATTAATTTGCTGCAAAGCAAAGACACCAAAAAAGGATGCACATGCACAGATTAGGTCTGTTCGATTCACCTGAACTCGCACATTCAATTCATCCGGAAGTTGCACAGCCGCTGCACTAACACGTTTGATTCATCACCGTTCTGGACGAGTTCAGACCCAGTTCCTCAAAACCTTGCACCGGCTCCGGAGTCAGTTCTGGGCCCGTTTGCTCGAAGCCGGTTAACTTTAACCGTGGTTAAAACTTAACCGCCCTTCCCTACTAGGTACAGAGCGCGACACTGTTAGCGCGAACAAGCGATCGCCGGTTTTTCCGGTTTTTCTCTTTGACACCAAGGGATGTCATCCAAGTTATTACTGCTACGGAAAGAGCTCATTTAGTTCTATAATGTAGGCGATAAAATTTCGTGCTCGCTAATACTATTTAGAAGTAAAATGCGAGAGTGCGCCGATGTCGTGTTCGTGCTAACAGTGTCGCGATGTGTACTTAAAAGTACCTAGCCAAGTTTGACGAGGGCTGGATGAGCGATAGCTTTTTGTTTTATTATGGGGTGGTAGCTGGTGTCACCTCCTGGCTGTAGCGAATATAAGTGGCTTCCGTGGAAATGTTCCCAAAATGGGGGACCCAAAAATGCGCGCTACCGTGTTTTCGCGACGCAGCGCGGCATACATTTGAGCTCAAGAAACAATTTTTATTGCTCGTGGCACAGGTAATCGGTAAGGCAAAACTAAATTAACCCTTGTTTGGAAAATTCCTAAATATTTGACTGTCTGAAGTGAAGACAAGCCTCGTTGAAATTTCCTTCCAAGTTCGAACGAGGACGACGAAATTCAGTCCTAGAAACCATATATTGTAATAACTTTATGCTAGAAACGATGAGAAAGAAGTGAGTAATGAAAGGCGGGCGTTACACCGGCAGCATGGTTGGCCAGCATGTAAGAACTGTATATAACACCATCATAAATTTAAAAACCTGTAATTCGGCTCCAGTGAAAATTGACCTATTAGTAAATTACCCTAACATTGAGGAGAACACTGGAAGTGTAATTCAACGATCCGCGCGCGCTGGCCTTCCACTTATAAAATATTCGAAGTAAATAATCATAATAAATCTTTGACGAACGCGGGTGCACAGCAAAATTTGTTGTAGGCTTTTTGCTTTAGAATACTTACTACTGCAGGCGCCAGCACGCGCAGCGCGTGTAACTACACTCGTAGCATGCACCTCGGTGCTTGGAAAATTTAGCAAAAGGTCTATGGGGACGATGTCTGTTTTTGTGTGCTATCAGTACCCGGCCGATTGAGTCAAGGCAATCCACTTTTCAAAGACGTTGCCATGCCGACAACTGTCGCGTTCATTTAGGCTTAGGAATTGCCAGAATCGAAAGACTATCTAAAAAATGCGGCGACGTTATTGCTCATGCTTTGCGTTTTAAGTGAGGTAGGGCAAATCGAAAGCCTTCTGCACCATTCATTGCTGACAAACGCGCCCGATATTGCAGCTACAACGACGTATTTGTTCCAAAGCGAGCGGCACCTCCTGAGTGGGGCACCGCCATGTTTCCCCGCCGTCCTTACTCTGCCGGTCACATGACCTAAAATTTCCCCTCGTAGGGAAATCCGGTTAACCGCGGTTAGTTAACCAGCTTTGAGCAAACGGGCCCAGAGTCTGTGCAGAAGCAGACGACACTCCTTGTCCGTCTCTGCTCGCAGCGCCATTTCTCAGAGCTCTTGCTCAAATGTCTGTGATGTTTAACATTAACGCTGAGACAGAGGTTACATTTCCTCTCATTGATGGAAATAATGTACCGTGGTGGATGCGGAATCGAGATCCTAACCAAGGGGAGGAATTCGCTTGATTATAATATTCTGAAAGCATTCTACGTGCCTGCTTGTGCAGGTTTGGTCCCCTGTGGTAAGCGTTGAAAGATTGGCTCACATAAATTGTATCTTTTTGATGCTACGCGATACTGTGTTCATATTGTTCTCAGAAGACATAGGAAAAATATAACGCTCTTCCCCTCGCCTTCAGTAGCTCTTGGATGCAGACTGACGACTCCGATACATTGCAGATGTCTGGGATTTAGTACATTAATCCTTTAACCACCCGGCCCGAGCTGTACTCGTCATGAAAGGTTGTACCAATATCGCTGATGACGAGTCACACTCGTCCAGCCACAATGATGGTTTGCTTTCACTGCTAAACACGAGACAGGTTCGTCCATCGGCTTTAGTTTCAATTGTCAACACTGGAGGGCAGGAGAGGCCGCGCAAATATAGCGTGTTTTGACCTTTGGCACGTATCTAGCCTTGCAACAGTGATCAGAAATGGCAGCAAGCTTGAGTGATGCTGGTGACAGCCCTCGGAAACGTGCTCTCTCTTGCGGCAGTTCGAACAGTAGCAACGATGAAGACATCGAATTTGTCTCTGAGAGTGAGTCGGACATGGATTTTGAATACGAAACGGACTTAGACGACGACCACAGTGACGAAGAAGACGACGCGCTGGGTAGTGTTCAAGTGTGGCAATGCGTAAACACTGAAAACCCGCCACCCGTGCCTCCGAGGTTTCCGTTTGGTGCAGTGCCTGGGATTCTGCGGCAACCCACTGACGAAAAAGACATTCTCGGCTGGTTCCAAGTTTTTTTGATTGGGACCTTGTCGACCTCATTCTGACGAAGACAAACCGCTAAGCGGTCCCGCATTTCGCAGCACGGTGTTCTTCATGGAAACCCGTGGACCGCAAAGAGATGATGGTGTTCCTTGCGCTAATAATTTTGCAAGGAATCGTTACTTACGGAACTTTGTTAATGCCAGTACGGAGAAACGTCTAGGCACTTGATATTTGGTTACGGTGCGTACGTTCAAATTAATACTACACATTTCAGCACGTGTTATTCTATTACTCTTACATGCACTGAGGGAAAGCTTCCATAAAAATCAACTTTTTCTTTTAAAAGTGTTGTGTGAATACCAATTCAAAACCAATTAAGTAATGTAATTGCAAAATCAGAACGACATAAAAAGATATGTGCAAATAAAAAAATTAAGGAAAGTTTGTACATTTTTTTGAAAATAACTTGGTTAAAGGGTTAACTCCCGCATGCCCCTGCAGCTGAGCATAATACTGCATGCTTTGTCCGCTAGTATTTATGGCCGTTCACTAACAGGCCGGGAAAGAAACGCTGAGATTCGGCATTGGCTTGGTACAGTCAAATCTCATTAATTCAAACTCGAGGGAGACCGAAAATTTGTTTGAATAAAGCAAAGTTTGAATTACCGGGAATTTCCTTCGATAGAGACACATAGGATGGAACCTGCATATTACTAGTTTGAATTATCCACATGTTTGAATTAACAGTTTGAATGAATGAAAGTTGACTGTAGTTCCACGCAGATCTTTCTTGAAAATCGGAATAAACGCTTCAACTTCACGTCAAAGTGACGTTGATAGCTGTTTTGGCCAAGGCGCTCTCGTTTGGCCTTAGTCTTCGTAGTGACGACTACCGTGCGCTGCCGCCAGTAACTCCCAACGTGAAATCATCCTGATGCCGCAAACCTCTCGTTGAAATGCGAAACTCGAGAGAACTGGAATGTATCTACTACTATTGCTAAATGAATGTGAAGGACACAAACGCTTATGAAGACGATAGGAAGTGGTTGGCCATTAAAAATGCAGACAGAAACTCATTTCGTGCAGGAAACGTTTTTAGTACACTCAAATAAAGAAAGATTCACAGAAAATATTTTGTTTGTGTACTTTAAAACTAAGAAAATGCAAATGGTCTCAACAAAACACGAGTACTTAAATGTAGCATACGACGTGGCGTGGAGAAAAAAGAGCCAACAGATGCAGACGACACAATGCGCTTCCGCTCCGGAAGCCGACCACAGCGCCAGTCCTAACATGGTGGCTGCACTGGTTCAGTGATGTGATTGGTTTGAAGCATTTTGGAGCAGCCAAAATTCTACTTTTTAGCAGTAAAAAAGTACTTTTGGAGCATAACCACACATTTCAGTTTCATTCATACCAGTTAGAATATCGTGTTAACATTTATGTGTGTATGTCTACTTTGAATTCCTGCTTCTGTGCAACCTTGTGATGGCATCAACAGCATGGCATGTTTGATTCCCTATATACAGTTAAACCCGTTTATAACGAACAGCAGGAAACGCTTCGATCAGTTCGATATAGCAAGTAGTTCGATATAGCAAAAACACGATGCGTCCACTTCCACGATGCGTTCGTTGTAAGGCGAGAGCTTCTTTTTCTCTCATCTTTTCGCTTCCACCTTTTAAGAGAGCGCTGGAATGTGTTTTTTTTTTTGATGCTTGCGGAGTTTGATTTTTTAGCTTTCTCCCCTTCTGAATCGCTTCTTATTGTCAACTTTGTTCGCTGCTTGAGCTTTTAGAATTTTCTTTCTTTCCTCGATTTTCTATTCTTTTTTTTTTTGGGGGGGGGGGAGGGGGGACGTCTAAACAATCGTCTTCTAGCCTGTCCCAGGCTAGAAGACGATTCTTTGGACGTTTTTGGAAGCCTTTTTGGGAGGGAAAAATTCGATATAGCCAATATGTTGTTTGTTATAAGGAGTACTTTTTACATGCATTTTTATTTAAATTTGCCGTGAGTTCGATATCGACAATAATTCGCTGTACGTGGGTTCGTTCTAAACGGGTTTCACTGTAGTAGCTTAACTGCCTGTGGAAGCACAAGGCACAGTAAGAAGGTGCTGATTGATGAAGGACAGTACGAAATGCTATGCATGGTTATTTTAGGTACCAAATCAAACGTAAACAAAATAGTATGTTTTATTGAAATAATGTCACAATATGATAATTTCGAGCATCCAATTTGCGTCTTTCTAAGTTCTAAATGTTATAATAAAACGGCAGTTCTTAATTAGATAAAACACAGCTTGTATCATTTCATTAACATCAATTACATTTTATAAGCAGAACTTCGTGATAACAAAAATCACCATGTAAATAAAAATATAAAAAATCCCACCAAACGACTGTGCGATCAAACGGATGGAACCTATATAAAGATAATAACTAAACGAGAGTTGACATATAAAATAAACATACAGAGCAGTTCATTAAAGGTTTTCTTGCAATACTCAAGTATCCTTAATGAATCTTGAATGTGAAAAACGTATTGCCAGAAAATCGCAGTCTATCTTTATAGTGGCCGCAGTTTTAAGGCCTGTTCACACTCTTGCAACTTCTTAAAACCGAGTGCCTCGAAACCTGTTAAAATCTTACGAGAGGACACACTGGCACCACCTGTCGGGTAGCAGCAGAGGTCGTCATTTTAGGTCGCCCTCACTCACCCTCACAGCCACACTCACCTAAGCCCCTCATTCACCCTCACAGCTACACTTACCTTCAGCCTCTCACTCACCCTCATCCTCACAGCCACACTCACCCTCACACACTCATGGCCCTCACCGCCCTCACACCCCTCACGCACTCATGGCCCTCACGCCACTCACTGCCCCTCACTCACTCATGGCCCTCACGCCCTCACACACTCACCGCCCTCACGCACTCATAGCCCTCCTGCCCCTAACTCCTGATACTCCTCACGCACTCATGGCCCTCACGCCACTCAGGCCCGCTTCAGATGGGGCAATCATGAAATTCTATTTTTCTTGCACTTTTTAGACACACAATTACGCGCTATAAACGTGTTCTTACGCATTTAAATGTTGTTGAGAATACTAATGCATCTTTCTGAAACAGTTTATTTCCAAAAACGATCAATTTCAAACCAGAACCAAATATTTTGTTGTCATCATCACCGGCACGAGGTATCACGTGAAAATATCGCGTCCCTAATTGGATGCCGCCGCTTCAAACGTCTTCGAATTGCTCCGAGTTGCTCGCTTGTTTCGAGCCAGAACCGATCTCAGCAATTCGTGTCGATCTAGGCAAAGGAAGGGAACAACCCGCCAGCAACACCAAAATTGCTGAGAAAGTTGCCCAGTCTGAAGGGGGCCTCACGCACTCACCGCCCTCGTGGCCCTCACACACTCACTGCCCTCACGCACTCATGCCATTCACACACTCACCGCCCTCACGGCCCTCACACCCCTCACATACTCACCGCCCTCCATGGCTCTCATACCGCTCACGCCACTCACCGCCCTCGCGCGCTCATGGCCCTCACGCCACTCACCGCCCTCACGCACTTATGGCCCTCCACACACTCACGGTGCTCACTCACCCTCACACTCATGAATTTTCCTGGTTCAGAAATTTATTTACCCTCACCTCAGACGTGAAGATGAGGGTGAGTGAGGGCCTTCATAAGTGAGGTTTGCCGACGTATGGGTAGCAGTGGAACACTGGGCTGTCCCATAATTTTTCAATTTCTTTCGCGCATCATGCTTTTTTTTGTTGCTTGAAAAAATTGTCAATGTTATAAATGAACATTTCTCATTAGTATGTACATTTGACTTCGCAAATGCCTCCAAACCTTCTCTCTACTGAAATGCAGTTTCAGGGTCACCGCAGAGATGGCACCAGCGTGTCAGTGTGATCTTTCGTTGAAAGAGCTTTTAAAAGGTTTTAAGGCGCTTGCTCCTAAGTCGCAAGTGTGTGAACGGGCATTTATTAAGAAACCGTGTAACATACCGGTCTGGAAGAGCGCTTTCCCCTCAGTACACAGGTGCACTGCAGCGAAGCAAAGTATGAAAAATTGCAATGCCAATTACACAGTTGTCACTTCACTGCAACACACCACTGCACGGTGACAAGCGCATTCAACTATGCTAGCTATCCAGTCAAAAAAGACGACAAGCATGAGAAATGTTACCAAACTTCCAAATACTGTCAATGTTTGATACAGATATTAAACGGAATATTATGTTATTTGAGGAGATAATCGAAAGTTTTGCGAATTTGCACAAACCTACAGTAATGATCTGGCCGTGTAGCGGTGCCTGATTTATTATACTGTCATCATTAAAATGAAGTGAAAATAAGTTTTTGCTCAATGTTGGTGCAAATTCTTAAAATATTGGCAAAATGTAGCAAACTAAGCGCCTTGGCGCAAATGGTGTATCAATCACATCCCTGCTGGCTCTACGCCGCCCCTGCACAACTGCTACACCCCTCTGAACTTGGACAGAACTAGTTCAGAACTTTCTGGCCGAATCAAGCAGACCTATTGTCTCTATACTCTATTTCACCATATGGTGTACCGCAGGAAAGGCTACAAGCATGAGCTCCTTGCTCTAGGGCACGTGTCGGTGGCACAAGCTGTTGTGCATGAAGGGCACCTGCCAACGCTATGAGCTCGCGCTTCGAGCCTTTGCTGTGGTACAAAATAAGGTGAAACGGAGTATTGTGAGTGCGTTTGGTTGTCCTTTTGTTGTCTTTTGTTTCTGCTTCTTTAGGTGTTAGCTTTTAGTCAAGTTTTAGCAATTCTCCCACTAGCTGCTGCATCCATGTTTGTTAAAAATAAAGATTTGAAAGACCGACTTGCCTGTACTACATTTGAGGTACCTTATAAACTATTAGCTAAAAGTGTCGCCATAGTCTTTAGATCACACCATCATTACCAAAGAAACATATGCAGACACCTAGGCACAAACCGCAACCCTAGACGAGAGAGACCCGCTTGGAGAGAGAGACCAAAGAAAGAAAACAAACAACCGCGAAGATACGGTTGCCGCCATGGAGGTTGGAAGCTTCTGTAGGCGATATGACGCCACTAGAAGTGGAGCCGGGGGAGACTTCCGATTTGGAGGGACCGACTCGACGGAAACGATGACCAAAAACGAATAAAACTAAAAAACGCTATTGAATGGAAACATGGAGTTAGGAAGCTTCTGGAGGAGACACGACGCCCCCAACGATGACCAAAAACCAAGAGACGCTTTTGGACGAAAAGGACAGCTGGCTCAACAGCTGTCCAATAGCATCTTTTGGTTTTTGGTCATCATTGGGGGCGTGTCCCTCCACGCTTCTGGCTTCACCCCTGGTGGCCTCATGTCGTCTCCAGAAGCTTCCTACTTCCATGGACAAAAAGGACACCCTTGGGGGCGTTCCCACCGACTGCGACCTCTACTTTCGGCTTCACTTGGGATTTTCTCGTTTGGCTGGCTCGAGCCGGTATGTCGCCTCTTATTTCTTGCTACCTTCATAGTTGTCGCCATTACTGATATCGATGAGTATGCATTGTTTAAGCAGATTCTAGAGCAGATTCCGTTCACGCAAGTGTGGGAAGCATTGTTTCATAATTTATGATAACGCACCAGTAAAGCATATTATCCAACACCAAAGTAAGCCTAAATATGTTGTTCAACTTGTATTTATACTTTTGTGCCTACAAATTTACACCGCACTAAAAGTAAGAGCAGAGTTGTCACGTGATTGCGCAGCGAGGTCTTACATGCTACGGCCAGCACACCCCGCCATTTATAGAAAGCAGACGCCCCTCAGTAGAACTTCTTAATTAAAGATAACAGATTATACAATCCGAGTTCTAGCACAATTTGCAGTGCAGCCTTTACAACTAATAAGCTGACATGCGTTTTTATTTTTGCAAATTTAAACATGCGCGCTAAAAGCAGCGAACACACTCGTGCCGACCGACACGAAGGCGTGAAAATTGCAAGGTTTTGAATTCCAGCAGATGGATTCCGTTATTCATTCTACCTGTGATGATGGTGGAGGGTGCAAGCCCGCGTGTGTTGTTGCCGCGCGGGAAGCCAACCTCCACCTGCCCGTGGTGAAGTGTGCTGCACGTGCGGCACAGGACGTGTGATGGTCCTTGTGAGCGCGGGACGTGAGACGTGCGGCGCTGCGTGGGGATACGCGAGTCGAGGCACCACATACGAGGGGAAGGCTGACATAAAGGTGGCGCCTCTCGGTGTCTCCAATTAGGGAGGGCCCCCCAGATTGGGGGGGGGGGTGACCTCCAAGGTAGCTGAGAGATATAAAACGAATCACTGGCGGCGGGACTGCTTGGCTCATGGTTGTCTTGCGGTTACCGTCGAACCCACCTGTGATGCACGCTTGTGACCTAGTAGCGGGGTCGGACAGGGGTCGAGCACAGGAGGAAGGGCTTTGCCCCGCTGGTTTTTCCCAGGCTGTTCCATTGGCCAGTCCTGAATTTTTTTTCCCTTCCCAAATTGGCTTTACTGTGGAATTCACACTTGATCTCATGATCCAATTCATTTTATTCGGATTGGCATTAAGTCTGCGGTGCCTTACGGCGGGAGCGGACCGAGGCACATTTTTCTTATTTCTTCTTGTCTGGCCTCAAATCAAGTATGTGATGATGGTGGACTGAGATTTTTACGTGCGAGGTGGACAGATATGAGACACCGAGAACTGCATTGACAACGTCGACGTGCTTCGCGTCACTCTCAGTAGTGACCGAGATACTTACCAGTAGCTGGAAAGCTACAGCCAAGCTACGAATATGTTGTGGATCATGGACTGGGAACTTCCTAACCCAACAAGCTAATCAAGAAACTTTGCCTACTTTCCCTGCTCATATGTCACAGACCATACTTTCTGTTAATCTCGTATGAATGTTAATATGTTACACGGCCACCATTAAGAACTTCTAATTGGTTCCGTTGACACATGCTTGTTGTGATGAGGCCTCTCCAGGCTCGTCTGCGGTTGCTGCACCCCCTCAGAACGGCCCTCGGATGGCATGGAAGCGTGAACTAATTCAATAATGCTTAGCGGTGGCATAGTCGTGGGATGATATTTTCTGTACATGCTAAAACTTGGACACTGTTTTTGTTCTGCAGCACCTTGGCGACACTGTCAATTATTGCTATAAATCTACATATCTGTAACAGTCTCTTAAACAGGCAGCAGTTGAAAAAAAGGATGGAACTTTGCAAGGAGAGGACAGTAGAGACAGACAAGAAACGAAGAGAGGACGAAAATTAGAGGGATGAATTTTAGCTGGTCCTGAACGGGTTCTTAGTAAAAGATCCACCATGATACTTTCTTTCAAAGGATGCTGCTGACGTACTGCAGCAGAATCAACAAGAGCAGTGGCAGTACCACTGCCTGGAGCAGGTGCTGTTAGAAATGAAGTGCACAAGGAGCCGCAGGCAATTCCTTTGTACCTGGCCACGAAGGCGGCCTACAGCAGTGCCAGGAATCACGGGCGATGCATCAAGGTGCAGCCCACAGGGATTGCCAGGTGTCGACCGGACATCACTAGAGGCGCAGGTCCAGTGTCCGCTGGCCGCCCTTCCAAAGGCTCCGGCACCAAGAAAAGCAAGCAGGCACATGCCCTGCACCTCAGCATCAGGAGTGGGGTGCCTCACGTCAAGTCCCACGGAACCGGACACTAAACAGGGGATGGGCAAGAACACTGTTGTCACCTTCGGCCATAGCTGCCTCAACTTCTCACAGACGTTTTTTTTTCTTTACCTACTGTAAGGTACCAAGAATCTGCCCGTGCAACAATAAGCGGCCACCCCCATTTTTTGCAACATTTGCAAAATAGGCTAAGGACACTTTTGTACTAAGTTAAGTACAAAATAAGCGATTTGATAACAGTATCAAACATGAGGAAGGTAACACAGAGAAGGGGACAGACAACAATGACTTCTAACTTGCAACAACATTTATTGACCTGAAGTTCACCTATATAAATGAAGGAAAAAGAGGGGAGGGTGAAAGATGCCTTTTTTTCTCTCTTATCACTGTGGCGGCTTTCACCCTCCCCTTTTTCCTCCTTTGCCTATATATGTGAACTTCGGGTCAATAAATGTATTTGCCAATAGACAATATGCAAAATGCATAGCGCCATCTAGTGAGGTGCCGAAGAGCATGCTCTGTCTCACTAGTTGGTTTCGGCGCTGGCAAAGGCCAGGGTGCAAAAGCGTAGTTCTGAAAAAGCCTTTGCTCGCACAAACATTCGTGCAGAGAAAGCGCTTTCGAAAACCAGATGCCCGCGCCCGTGCCTTTGCCGGCACTCAAAGCCAAATTTCAAGCTGAAGTGTACGTCCACCATGTTGGTTGCGGCGAGAAACCAGTGACCGGTGTGGCGATAAGCACGTACATACGCAAGAAAAGCGTAAAACAATACTAACCCTTAGCTCGCAGGTGTGGGTGAGGACCGATGACGGTGAGCAGTAGGCCTCGATTGTTACCGACAACGCTATGAAATTGACAAACAGCAGAGAAATCTCGACGCAACAAAGATGGCAGCACACCGAGTGTTGCCAGGCGTTCAAACAATTTTGCATATTGTCTATTGAAAGTCATTGTTGTCCGTCCCCTTCTCTAAGTGACCTTCCTTATGTTGGATACAAATGTTTTGCATATTGATGACCTAAGAAGCGCCCATCCCTAAATTCTATGCAGTTGTCTAGAAATTTTGAGTAGGCGCTTGCTCAGGATTTTACGGTACACGGGTTTACGTTGGCAAGTCATGCCTATATGTGGTTTTGTTTGCTGTAGTTTCTTACCGGTGTTTTACGGTAGTGTCGTAGCTGATATTGGGAGACACCTCACTGTCTGCTTCTCTACAAGCCCCTGCCTCAAGTTACGCAGCAAAGTCATAGCGCTATCTGCTTTCCTTTGCAAGGGTTGGTGTGGGGTGACACGAAAAGGTTGTCGCCCTAACCATCAAAGTGGTACGCCCCCTCCCCCACCTCAGCCAATGTCACAAAACAGACAATGCGCTGGGGCATCTCTATGAAACTATTTTTGCACCAGCACAAAGACTTTAAGCCTGTGCATAACACTTGTGGCAGAGGCATCTAATGAATTCTTCACCTGCCACCAACTATTGTAAGATTTTGTGGTTTGTTAAAGGGGCCCTGCAATCATATTTAAGCGTCTCCCTTTTTTGCGGTTTCCACATCTCGGCAAACCGTTTCAATTACTTATAAAAGTACTTTTTGTTCAGTATTTTAGATAAGAAAAGAAAGAAATGCAGTTTATAAAGTACGGAAACAAGAAAGGACCCGTCGACATACCTGCCACCAAGTGGTGGAAAAGGCTGCGCATACTAGAAAAGGGTAGTGGGATGAGGCACCGACGAGCGGCGAGCGTAGAAAGGTCCCGGATGTACGCGGCAGCGCTGTGGTCGTATACCGGCTCGAGGATACGACCGGTTCCTAGTGTTCCGAAGGCCTTCAGAGCAGGTTTCGCCTGCGGTTTGGCCGTTTGGCGGTATGGCAGCGCGAAGTGGCTCTTATTCTGAACTGATCTCTACCGCGTGTTTGATGTCGTTTATGGTCAATCAAGTGTCATGCCGAATTAGTGTTTAATCGTGCAGCAAATGCAATGCGAGCCGCCCTGGCAGCCCGCTTCATACAGCCTATCCAGAACATGCTTTAGTGGCGTCCTCTCGAGCCGTCGACACGGAGTGCGGCAGCCGTGAGCACTTGCTGAGCTCACTACCCCTCGGGTCTTAACATGGAAGATGTTATAGGGCTTGCTTGCAAGTCTAGGGCATCATAAAAACAATAACACGGCTGGTAAATTTAGTGGGAGGGTGGAGGTGTAAATAGTCAGTGTACATCAGTTTTGTCGGATATGACCAGAGTAATATGTTGTTCAAAATGTAACCAGCTTTTGTGTGGGCTAGTGAGGGCGTAACATTAATGAAGTGTGATTTTTTTAGCAAGGAGTCCTATCATCCTCCTCCTCCTGCTGATGGGAGGCCAAAGTGTGAGCATATTCGGTTGTGCGATTTTTGTATTTGTCACTAAAAGTGCAACAATCCTCTGTGGTGGGTCAGCTTGTTCAATGGGCTTTCAACACGCTGGCTGGATTCGCTCTTGTACAGGTGGCATCAAAATGAGCTGGCTTGTCGCAACACCGGCCGGAGTGGCAAAAATCTCACATGCGGTGCCGCTGTCGCGATAGCACTGAGGGCGAGGCTGGAACGGACCGCCGAGATTTCATGCATGGGCAAGGCTCCCAAGTTAATAGAACTCGTTGCAGGGCCAGCTGTTGGTTTTGATGCATCATCACGCCTGTCATGTTTTTTTTGTTTACAATCAGTTGTTGTTGGCTAAATGCACAGTTTATCATTACTATTAACCTCCCCCGTGCATAAAATTGCAGCAGCCTGTTCCAGTCTTGCTCTAAACGGCTTATCCCGACAGGGGTAAGCTGAAGCGACAACCAGAGTCTGGTCGTCACTCCACCTCGTTTTGATGCTGACTGTACCTGGGATGTTTCTGTGGTTACGGTACACAGCTTGCATGTAACGTCATTCTCAGCCATGCCAATATTTTATGCGCCGCGAGCATTCAGTTTGTCATGTTAGCTTCACACCGCAGAAGTTGCAGTTCGAAGAAACCACTAAGTAGAACTATTTGTCAGTACCCAGCAATGGCGACACTTGCGAGCTATATGGGAGTTTCAGGTGCACAGCAGCTGCTCAAGTGCTGTCAGGTTGTTCATTACACCACACGTTTAACGCTTAAAACTGCGGAGGTGCTCAGTGTACGATCACCTCTTGCCTCTCCCAGTTTCACGCCCTTAACGTCCACAAAATTAGGTCGCACTCTTCTTTGCTGACTCATTTGTTCAACTGTCTTTTCTTTTTTTTTTTTGTAGTAGGCAGAGCGTTAAAACTTTAAAGGAAATTCATAGAAGCCTTAAAAGGGGATATAAGGTTTCGCTAAGAGACTTCTTCCTTTAGTGTTGCTCACGCTAGCTACTATGATACCCCACCCCTTGCCGCGAATTCAAAGCTTTCTAGACATTCAAATAAAATATTGTGAGTGTGCGTGCGCGCATACGTACACGAAGCTACGACCACCGCTTTCGTTGTGCGAGCACTCGAGAAGCGGAAACACCTGCCTGGACAATGGGCACCCACTCTTATCTTTCCCAAAGCACATCTTGCAAACTTTACGATTAAGCGATTAAACCGTATGTGTGGAAGACATACTCCAAACCTTTAAGTGCAGAAGAGGAGCGTAGCAAAGCGCAGCAACGGCAGCAACCGGCAGTAAAGTTCACTTTACCGGCAGTCCTCTAGTTCACTTTACCGGCAGCAACCGTCGACGGCCGCCATTGATGATGTCGATGTGCGTGCAGTTTTCCTGTGGCTTGAAAGGCGCCTAAGTAGCCTAAGTAGTTTCCAAAATAAAATAAAAAGCTTGTGAACAATGTTAATAACTAAATTTGAATATTTTAGATTTTTTAAATAATTACTAACGTTAGGGTTACGCCACGTTACGAGACAACGAAACCAAGGCCGTGTTTCAAATTATTCGAGTTACTCCGGCTACTCTGGCGGGTTGTGTCACGTGACATCACAAAATTGACAAAAAATATGGAAAACGTTGGACGCGGGTCTAGTAATGGTAGGACGCGGCCAGGTTTTAGAACGTCAAATTAAAAAAAAATCTTACATTAGATTAAGATCGAGTGCATTTTGGAACGCGGCACAAGCATACCACGCTAACGACACATACGACCAACACTATCATCATCATCATGACCACCATATGGACAAAATGGCGCCGTTATCTTCGGTCTTGGCTCGGAAGCTCGGAGTCGGTACTCTTGGTGCTCTTCGAACCGAATAGTCTTCGGGTTCGTTGTCGCGTTGTCCGTCTCTTTTAAGTTCTACATGCTCTACACGAAAAAGAGGTACTGGTCCTGTTTTTTGTCCTTCTGGAGTTTTGGTACAGTCTGATCGCTATTTCATTGTGTGGATATCGCGCTGATGTCTTTAAAGTTTTTTTTAAGGTTATTCACTGTTCATTCTTTTTGATAGTCTTACGTTCTGCTCAGGAATTATGCATGTCAATTAGCTGCAAACCAAAAGTCAGTTTGTACTCGGTCGTTTCTTATTGTGTCGTACTACTAGAACTCCCAACAGTGATTTTTGCCTGGACACCTGAGACATTGATGTGTCACCACAAACTCCGACCAACGGTTGACGACGAACAAGTCCTTGTTTGTCGTGTATGTATTCATTTCAAAACCTCGTAGCGCCGTGCTGGCACAAGAGAGAGAGGGGCAACATAAAAGAGACGTCAATTGCCTGACAGGCACAAAATAGGCCCATTTGACTTATATTGTCGCAATCACAGAGCGGCAGTCCCACCAAAGAACGCTGACTGCGAGGTTTGGGCACAACATTTTCGCACTCAGAACTGTAGCAGGCTCATATGCGACGATAAGTTTATTTTCCCTTCACTTGTACTAAGGACCACGATGAGATTATCAATACTCTATTCACTTTTTTTGTATGTTAAATAATAAAACATTGAAACGTGAGATCAATTACTTATTGTGCTGACAATGACTCCAGTCAGCTTCCATTTGTAGATACTCCAGTCTCGTCACAAGCCACACAAAATGATTAGCCTCTCAACTCTCCGAGAACCAGTCCTGTATGTGACAATGATCCCATTTGATATGGTTTATCCTCTTCATCTTTCATACTAGTATGTCAGCGAACACTGGCGGTGGAGGTACCTTGGGGTGCAAGTAAAATGGCCTTGTGAATACACTGGTCACGCGAAAAGTCAGCAATGCATAAAGAAGCGGTTGATTTAAAATCTTCACTCAAGAAAACCAACTCCCTCTACAGATACTGCGTTTGTCAGTGTGCATTTCGCCCTGGGAGTTAAACAGAAAAGCTGCGTCATCCAACACTGCTTGTTTGTCTATTTCATAGTCTTTTGTTGCCAGCTTAGGTCCCTCTAGAGAAAAAAATATGCATTCAGTGTGCTCTACGTCGTGTGCGCCAGGTGGGTCGGTGAGCTCCGACAAACAGGTAGTCTATCCAGTGTATTCTTTTGCTTGTTTTCGTTGGTTGCTGTTCGTCGCACTAGTGGAACGGCTGCTGTTTTGTTGCACTAGTGGAACAATTGTTGTTTATTGCCCTAGTGGAATGAGGCTATACTACTTTTGCTGCACAACCCCAGTGCAGATGATGATTGGACGCGCTCAGTAGCGGCTCCGGGAGTCAAGGAGCTCGCGCTCCTTCCACTAGACAGCAAAGAGCGACTTTCTGTGCACGCTGCTCCAGAGTAAAAGAGTCACACTCTCGTTCACAGAGTCCTGAGATGGTGTGCAAGGAGTGAAAGGAGCGCGGTATTACGTTTTCCGGATCGCTGACGAGCAGCACAAGAAAGACGGGACACAGAAGAAGCAGAATGCAGGACGAGCGCTAACTTGCAACTAAAAGGTTTACTGAAAAATTCTGCCAAGCAAACATATCTAGTGCACACACACGTGGCACAATGCCACAGCTATCTTGATGAATAACGACAACACAGCGTCCATACGCAAAAAAAAATGAAGTTATCTTCATGATTCAGGGTGCAGGGGTGTGACACCTGCGCCAATTGCGCCATTTTGATACAAACCCAATTTTCTGCGCCTAATTGCGCCAAAAACGCGAAATCGGTCAAAATTGCGCCACACTCCACCAAAGTAACTAAAAAACTAAAAAAACGTTTGCGGCGATGCTAGATTTATCGGGAAACGAGAGCTTGGTTGGCGACGTTCAATCTTGTCGTAGTAAAGTACACGACACGGGTGCAGGGCGGCGCAAGCAACCACCGCATTTGAAGGTTTCAGCTGTAGTACCTTTCTCTACCTATAATACATAGTCGTTTCCGGATTTTCCTACTATTTTCCGCTCTCATTTGTGACTGCATGCTACCGGTGTGCTGTCACGCGGTCTCGCTGTCTGGCTGCAGGAGGTACGATGCACAGGCTATCAAGATGAGCAAGTATTTCTTTCGTTTTGAAAGTAAACTTTTTCCTAAAAGTGCTATTGAGTGCCTCCATTGTGTAATTGTTCATTCGTGTCCGTAATCTTCTCGTCAAAATGGCAGGTGCCGTCGCCATGAGTATTTTCGGTTATCCCACACGTGCTTCCAATGCATGAACAATAGAACGAATCTGTCACACACCCATATTTAGCGTGCATGTGCTGCTCATATTTTTTCTATGAATTCACTATTTACCTTGGGACTCACTTATGTGGGGATTTTTTCTTATCTGCACATGCTTTCTACGAGCGTCCGATCGATGTCTGGTTGTAGTAAACAGTGCTTTCCTGTTCATGCTCTTGAATCACCGCTATAAAATGTTTTGCACTACAACTGCTCTTTGGCACCAGTTCGCATAAGCTTGTGGTACCTGGTGCCCACCTAACTTTATCAGCAAGCCTGTGTTTCCTGTCCTCATCTATGCGCATTAAACCATTTCCGTTCCTTTTTTTGTTCTTTTATATTTTATTTTGGTGCGTATCGGTGCTGATGACTTAATGAAACCAGGGTGGAAAAAAATAACGATTAAAAAAGAAAAATCTGATTTATGTGATTTAAATAAGATTCTTTATGATTTAAATTGCTGATAAGCTGCTCTAACATTTTCTACTCCTAATCTGCTCCAAACTGTAGACTTTTCTTCTCCGAAGTTGCCCCAAGATGAGTGAACTGCTGCTCCAAAACGAGAATTTTGTGCTCCTAAGCTGCTCCAAAACCAGATTTTTCTGCTCCGAAATTTGCTCCAAAACCTCTTTCACCTGTCTCACCCCTGAAGGTGGCAATAGAAACAATGTTGTCGTGATCCATGTATGTGCACTAAATAATAGAGCGTCATGATGTAACAGGAAGGACGCAAAATGTGCATTAAAAACACTGCAATAAGGAAACCGCCTGTACTCTACGCAACCAAAACAGAAAAAAGTCTTATCCCTCTTGATAAAACCATACTCTTTGTCCATTAAATGAACAAATGCGACGCTAATACTCGAGTCTTAGTCACAGTCAAGTATCAGAGCCGCTTCTAGCATCCCCCTTTCCAACCTTCCTTTTCTACGCCCCACCACCTGCACACCGTAAGATCCCTACAAGGTGAGGTATTCGGACTGCCTGGTCGAATTACTGGGAGTAGACCTTCCCAGAGCCGCCAATGCCATCTCTGTGGAAATAGAGGGACTTTTACTCAGTACCACATAACAAACTTTTGGTAGCAGTACATGAGCTGATTGAAGCGACAAGCCCTATTTCCTTTCAGAACACCTGCGGGGTCACAGTTGAGGCTTTTTTAGAGGTGTTATATTGCTGTTTGATTTTTACGGTACTTTGCTTTCATGACAAAGTGTATGTTTAGGAGCGCGGCATTTGTATTGGATCCTGTACTGTGTGAAATATTTCTTACCAAGTTTGACCACTTGATTTCAGTTGCCTTAGGAGACACTCCAATTGTAGAGGTATGTTGATGATTTTATCGTTTTTGTTAGTACTCGGTCACAGCAATGTCTGGGCGCTCTAGCCTAGTATATTTTAAAGGTTTTAGCAGCTGCTCCAACCATTTGAAGGTCACCCTGAAGCTTCCGGTGGACAGTTTTCAGTTATCCAGTTGTCGGTTAACTCTGCTGAACATGTGTGCTGGATGTACATGCCACGGAAAAAGAAGGCCCTATTGCCTTGACTCAGCCCACTCGAAGTTGATTAAGAGGGGCATCGCTTCGTTATGCCTACAGTCGGCATTTCTGAAATCCTGCCTGTATATCCTTCATAGAGTTTCGACCTTCAGGTATTATGCCTGAAACAGTCAGGGTTCCCACCATTTGTTTTCGAGGGAGAAGTGGAATCTCTTAAAGGGACACTGATAGGGTATTTACGCTTGCCAAGGTTTTTATCTGTAAATGACCCATGAGAGCCCAGCTACGCAACACAATTTGCGGCTCAAAATTCGTTTTCCTTCCGCCCGAAATCCGCCGATCGAGAACTGGACGGTTTGAATCGCACTCACCCTCTTCTCCGTGGTCGCGTGCCGATTTCTATGGTTGAGACACAACCACCAAAGATAATCAAATTCGTGGCTCATCGAAGGCACACACCCGATGCTAAAAATAGAGAAAAAATATGGTACCCAATTTTTGTGGCTTGTAAAAAGCTGCAAATATGTTGAATGAAAAAAAAGAAGTTGCAAAACCACATCGACAAAAAAATATGATACCCATTTTTTGTGGCTTGTAAAAAACTGCAAATAATGTTGAATGAAAAAAGAAAAAGTTGCAAAACCACGTGATTTTTGGTAACTTTCTCCTCCTCTATATTTCTTCTTCCCCAGTCCAGTTTCGGTTTCAATCAGTTGTATTTTTTTAATTTATTAAAAATATATGTGATGCTGTAGCAAAATATTGATAGGGTAGTCTTCTGACACCATAATGGATTGCCTGGCAAAAAATAAAAGCATTTTTGGGGGTGTCACTGTCTCTTTATGAAGTTAAAAGTCATAACACTGTACTCGGGAAACATCACAAAAAATTGAAGTCATGCCTTATGTACATAAAATGTCGCACAACCTGAAAAGAGTAGCAGCCAAATCCTGTGTGGTTGTCGTCTTTACGGCCCTTTGCAAGTTCTTTAATATCTGCAGTGGTCAGCGGACCAAAGGTCAAGTTGCTGGTTTGTGGTAAGAGGCGTGCTAATCAGTGCGGCCTCACTTATCAATGGTTATGGTTCACACCTGCCAATGCACTGCAAAGCTTATGGATGTTTGTTTACATTAAACGGTGTGCAAGTGGCGGGGCGTAGGAAAGGAAGGTTGGAAAAGGAGATGCTAGAAGCGGCTCCGATACATGACTGACCAAGACTCGTGTATTAGCGTCACATCTGTTCTCTTGATGGAAAATAGTATGATTTTATTGGTAGGGCTTAGGCTTTCTTTTTGGGGGTTGCATAGAGTGTAGGCTGTTTCCTTATTGCGATTTGTTTTTAATGCACTTTTTGTGCCCTTCCTGTTGTGTCACGACGCTGTTTATTGTGTAGTGCTCATGCATGAATCATGACAAGCTTGTTTCTATTGCCGTCTTCAATCATGAGATAACCATTAGTTTTTCGTTACACTTTCTGAACTTTTTTTGTGTGTATTTGCATGCCTTGAGTTGCACTGCCTGTGCTCCCGATGTAAACTTGCTTTTGTGCGTGCCTGCTCGCAAGTGCAACGTGCCTGAAATAAATGGATGGATTTGTAAAGTTGTGTGCAGGGAGTTTTATTGTCGGGTCTGCGGCATATATAGTCGACCATGCTGATCATCCGAGAATGTCTTGCCTCGTATATTTTCCCTACTGGTGTCCGAAATATATAGGCATTCCATAGTTTGACTGCACATGGCCCAGGGGAGGTCGTGCGGCCAGTATTCTGTAGTGGAAATTTGGGTTGATGGAACCTCGCAAGTGGTTAACATCACCAAGTTTGGAAAAGAGGACAAACTGAGATGAAAGGGCTTATTTTTGTAGCTGCTGGAAAAGGAAACCTCAATGGCAATGTTTAAAGCTGTGCCCAACATGCAGTGCATCTTTTTGCGGCTGCATTTTGAAACCCTGTTGCTGAAGCAAAGTTCATGCTAGCTGAGTTCGGTTTCCCTTTATGTCTAGACTACCTATTCACCACTGCCTGGTGCCAGCTGGGCCAGCTTTCTGTAGTCGCAAAGAAAGATGGAGGTCAGGCAGGCAAAGCCAGCCCTCGCACTGTGTCTAGCACAGGCTCCAAGTCACTCGGGCGAAGCTATCGAAAGCTTGCGGACATGTGTGAATACGATCCTTTGCAGATATTATGAGGTGAGCATAGCTAGGACAAATCTGATCACCTGCTGTCTGCAGCATGCATGCACGTAGCAGTGGGCATGTGTGCATATCACATTGCAGGGGCTAATTGGTAAGCACAGCAAGCTTGACAACCCTTGATATCAGCCAATTCATTTACACACGTGCCTAGTCGTCGCTGCAGGTGAGGAGAATGACAGTAAATGGCCAGTCGGCTTGTGGAATATTTTCTCACTGCTCGTTTCCTTCGCCAAATTTGTAAAATAATCGCTACACTTCCTGCGCTCACCCCACCTGTGGGCGTACGCGTGCGTGCACGCTGCCCGCGCGCACATGCTTCAGCCCCTCGAGTGCTCGCGCAAAAAAAGCACTGGTCGAAGCAGCTGCGTTTACGCTGTAGTACCTTTTCCAGTGGAGCACAAAAAAGCTGACATTGTGTGATGTCTTTCGCCGAAGGCTTGACAATACACTTCTCCATTTCGACTAGCTGCGGGGAGCGCGATTGATTCTTGCAGAGGCGTGACAGTGTATATGCAAAGCACAATTCACACGTGCACTCGCGGTCCAGATCACCGCTTGTGCTCCGTTGGCGTCTCACATACGTACCTGGCGCGATTCCTGTTGAGGCCAGCAACGGGCGAACGATGTTACACCCGTGAATAATGCTGCCAAGCGGCGAGTTGGGCATCGCGGTAGGGCAGACTACACAACACCGCAGCGGCGCGTCGTGCGAATGAAAAACATAAACCATTAGCTACACTGGACGTTTTAGCGAACGACAAACGAGCTGGGTTTATTTCTAGGCCGTAAATAACTTCGGAACGCTGGCAGCGGTCACGGGTACTTAGGCCTAAACACACCTTTTCGTCTTCGCGTACGTGAACGTTGCGGCAGAAAGTATAAGCGGCCGTAGCGTAGCTGCCCAGTCAGCATTGAGAGCTGAGCGCGTATGTTATCCGCTGTCACACCAACGATATCTTCCAATATCTAGCACTGCACCACTGCACTTCTTCGACTGGGGCGGGGAGCATTCCAAAACAGCAGGGCGTCTGCTCAATGGCGGTAGCGGGGGGGGAGGGGGCTGCACACCGCTTAGAAGCGCCCGTAGCGCGCGTGTACCACGTGACTGCGCCAGCCAATCGCGGTATTCTTCTCTCCTCCCTTTCCTCCTCTTCCTCCTTCTTTTCTCTCTCGCGGGGCTTTGCCGGGGGGCTTTCCGAATACGCCGCCGGGACCACAGCCGACACCACGATCCGAGTGAGACAATGAAACGGCGCCAAAAGTGCGTCGTCAGAGAGCGCGCTGTCTTTGGAGGTTCGCTATTCGCCCCGAGCGGGACCGATTGGAGCGCTGCGATCGCTCGACCGTGACGTAGGATGGAGGATCACGTGATAAGGCCAGCTATTCCGCCTTGCTTTGGTCGGGGCCTTCGGAAACCCTTCGCTCAGAACTTTCGCACCTTTTCTGTGTTTGAAGCTAGATCAGTACAGGCGTGGATCGGCTTCGGCAGCTGTCGATCTCAGGGAGCAATGGTAAAGTACTGATCGGGGCCGCAATGCCGCAGTTACGCGACCGACCCAAATATCAGCTACCACATCTACCCCAAGGAGAAGCATTCCAATATGATTCATAAAATGTGAACAGTCTCACCCTGCGTGGCAGTACCTTTCTCATACAGCTTCAATATTATTTGAACAATGGGGTTAAAAATGTATGTACAAGTTGGCATCACGCAATGCAAGTAGAGCTGAGTGCTAATAGACTTGAAACAGTAATTTACAGAGGGTAACAAGCCATAAAATTTCACTGACTATTTTAGTGCAAACATCACTCACAGCTTATGGTATTTAAGCAACCAGCAGCTGCATAAATGTGAGAATGTTATGTGGCTTTATTTCTTTTACTTTAAAGATTGCTGATGCAAGGAGCTGCACTCGTATTAGCAAGTAATATTTTTCTTTTTGTAACCTATCTGCTTATCTTGTTGGAGCCCAAATAACACAATACTACATTTCAAATACACCAAGCTACAGGAATATTTGCATAATCTTTCTTTACAAAAAAAGAACAACAAAAAACAGCAATGTTGTAAACGAACTGTCATTGGCCTTTGAATGGTCTGATATTAGTTTATGAAATTAAATGTTATCAACAAGCTTTAATATTCGTCGCTCGAAAATTCTGACATCGCAGAGAATTGTTACAAAACCTGTGCTTCAAGAACGTAAAAAAAAAAGAATTGTTGCACCGTATTGATTTTGCGACTCGCGACTTGGGAAGCGAGCATGTTACCACTGAGCAACGAGAATTTGTTTTCTTTATTCCTGAGCTACGATAACAACGGGAGACGACCGATTATATTTGGAAAAAGGCGCTTCGCTTCACCGTTCATCGCAAATCGCAATCTCTAAAGGCCGGTTGAGACACTTGCGTTCATGACTGCGTTTAACTGCGTTGTGTTGAGAAGCGAAGACACTGGCACATCTGTGCTTCGTATGAAGCGTGGAATCCAATTCAAGGAATCATGTTTGCACGCGATATAAGCAGCAGGGATGTCCTGGTTTCTTGCAGCCGAAACGCAGTCAAACGCGACTCTCTGAGTGCTCCAGTTGTTTCGCTTCCGGCTCTGGCCGCGAGCTCGATCGATTTCACAGCACACTGGCCGGTGGGTACATACAACCCAACCAAGTAATGATACACGGCATGTTCCTTCACCAATGCTTCGCAGGAGCTCGATGTGTCACCGACGTTTCTTCCATCCAGCTCTTGCGGGTACGAAGTGAGTGCCGACGTTTGGAGTACGAATCCAATGAACCTGTAGCACACCTTATCCAGCTTCTTGATTCTACAGAACACGTGTCCCGCTTCAAGAACACTTTCGCCCTGAAGCAACAGGCGGGACATTTAGTGGGCCTTGTCCATGATCGCATTGATGCTGCTTACAGACAGCACAACCGAAAGGGGTACACCGTTGTAACGGGGTGCCCAATCGAATAGAAGTTAAAAAAATCGCCTACCTTCAACGGTAGGTTGTACTTCGTAAGCATTCATTGCGATGCGCGAGACAGCCGCCGAAAACGACAAGTTGACCCGTACCCTCCGCCGCGCCAGTCCACGCCGCCGCGCTTCCGTGCAGCGACCGTTTCCCTGCTCGCCTGCAACCGGCTAACCGGCTCCCCGGAAGCATTCGTACGGTAGCCGATTTAGGAACTCGACTGGGTCGAGTAGTGAAACGAAACATTGGGTTAAAAGAAGCCTTAAACACCCGTAGTAGTAAAAAAGTGAAGACCGAGACACTCCATTCTTGACGCAGAGTGCAGGAAACGGTCACGTGATCCCTCATCCTACGTCACGACGATAGGCCCGTCAGGTGGCGCCACGCCATGTTCTCGAGGCTAATCGTCGGGACCGCAGCCGACACCACGATCCGAGTGAGCCAATCAAACGGCGCAAAAAGTGCGTCGTCAGAGAGCGCGCTGTCTTCGGAGGTTCGCTATCGCCGGGACCACAACCGACCCCACGATCCGAGTGAGCTAAGGAAACGGCGCCAAAAGTGCGCCGTCAGAAAGCGCGCTGTCTTCGGAGGTTCGCTATCACCTGGACCACAGCCGACACCACGATCCGAGTGAGCCAATACAACGGCGCCAAAAGTGCGCCGTCAGAGAGCGCGCTGTCTTTGGAGGTTCGGTATCGCCGGGACCACAGCCGACACCACGATCCGAGTGAGCCAATAAAACGGCGCCAAAAGCGCGTCGTCAAAGAGCGCGCTGTCTTTGAAGGTTCGCTATCGCCGGGACCACAACCGACGCCACGATCCGAGTGAGCCAATGAAACGGTGCCAAAAGTGCGCCGTCAGAAAGCGCGCTGTCTTCGGAGGCTCGCTATCACCTGGACCACAGCCGACACCACGATCCGAGTGAGCCAATACAACGGCGCCAAAAGTGCGCCGTCAGAGAGCGCGCTGTCTTTGGAGGTTCGGTATCGCCGGGACCACAGCCGACACCACGATCCGAGTGAGCCAATAAAACGGCGCCAAAAGCGCGTCGTCAGAGAGCGCGCTGTCTTTGAAGGTTCGCTATCGCCGGGACCACAACCGACGCCACGATCCGAGTGAGCCAATGAAACGGCGCCAAAAGTGCGCCGTCAGAAAGCGCGCTGTCTTCGGAGGCTCGCTATCGCCGGGACCACAGCCGACACCACGATCCGAGTGAGCCAATAAAACGGCGCCAAAAGTGCGTCGTCAGAGAGCGCGCTGTCTTCGGAGGTTCGCTATCGCCGGGACCACAACCGACCCCACGATCCGAGTGAGCCAAGGAAACGGCGCCAAAAGTGCGTCGTCAGAGAGCGCGCTGTCTTTGGAGGTTCGCTATCGCCGGGACCACAGCCGACACCACGATCCGAGTAAGCAAATGAAACGGCGCCAAAAGTGCGTCGTCAGAGAGCGCGCTGTCTTCGGAGGTTCGCTATCGCCGGGACCACAGCCGACACCACGATCCGAGTGAGCCAATCAAACGGCACCAAAAGTGCGTCGTCAGAGAGCGCGCTGTCTTTGGAAGTTCGCTATCGCCGGGACCACAGCCGACACCACGATCCGAGTGAGTCAATAAAACGGCGCCAAAAGTGCGTCGTTATAGAGAGCGCTGTCTTCGGAGGTTTGCTATCGCCGGGACCACAGTAGACACCATGATCCGAGCGAGCCAATCAAACGGCGCCAAAAGTGCGTCGTCAGAGAGAGCGCTGTTTTTGGAGGTTCGCTATCGCCGGGACCACAACCGACGCTACGATCCGAGTGAGCCAATAAAACGGCGCCAAAAGTCCGCCGTCAGAGAGCGCGCTGTCTTCGGAGGTCCGCTATCGCCGGGACCACAGCCGACACCACGATCCGAGTGAGCCAATGAAACGGCGCCAAAAGTGGGTCGTCAGAGAGCGCGCTGTCTTCGGAGGTTCGCTATCGCCGGGACCAGAACCGACGCCACGATCCGAGTGAGCCAATAAAACGGCGCCAAAAGTGCGCCGTCAGAGAGCGCGCTGTCTTCGGAGGTTCGCTATCGCCGGGACCACAACCGACGCCACGATCCGAGTGAGCCAATAAAACGGCGCGAAAAGTGCGTCGTCAGAGAGCGCACTGTCTTTGGAGGTTCGCTATCGCCGGGACTATATCCGACACCACGATCCGAGTGAGCCAATCAAACGGCGCCAAAAGTGCGTCGTCAGAGAGCGCGCTGTCTTTGGAGGTTCGCTATCGCCGGGACCATATCCGACACCACGATCCGAGTGAGCCAATCAAACGGCGCCAAAAGTGCGTCGTCAGAGAGCGCGCTGTCTTTGGAGGTTCGCTATCGCCGGGACCACAACCGACGCCACGATCCGAGTGAGCCAATCAAACGGCGCCAAAAGTGCGTCGTCAGAGAGCGCGCTGTCTTTGGAGGTTCGCTATCGCCGGGACCACAACCGACGCCACGATCCGAGTGAGCCAATGAAACGGCGCCAAAAGTGCGTCGTCAGAGAGCGCGCTGTCTTTGGAGGTTCGCTATCGCCGGGACCACAGCCGACACCACGATCCGAGTGAGCCAATAAAACGGCGCCAAAAGTGCGCCGTCAGAGAGCGCGCAGTCTTCGGAGGTTCGCTATCACCTGGACCACAGCGGACACCACGATCCGAGTGAGCCAATACAACGGCGCCAAAAGTGCGCCGTCAGAGAGCGCGCTGTCTTTGGAGGTTCGCTATCGCCGGGACCACAGCCGACACCACGATCCGAGTGAGCCAATAAAACGGCGCCAAAAGTGCGTCGTCAGAGAGCGCGCTGTCTTTGGAGGTTCGCTATCGCCGGGACCACAACCGACGCCACGATCCGAGTGAGCCAATAAAACGGCGCCAAAAGTGCGCCGTCAGAGAGCGCGCTGTCTTTGGAGGTTCGCTATCGCCGGGACCACAGCCGACACCACCCACGATCCGAGTGAGCCAATAAAACGGCGCCAAAAGTGCGTCGTCAGAGAGCGCGCTGTCTTTGGAGGTTCGCTATCGCCGGGACCACAGCCGACACCACGATCCGAGTGAGCCAATCAAACGGCGCCAAAAGTGCGTCGTCAGAGAGCGCGCTGTCTTCGGAGGTTCGCTATCGCCGGAACCACAACCGACCCCACGATCCGAGTGAGCCAACGAAACGGCGCCAAAAGTGCGCCGTCAGAGAGCGCGCTCTGTCTTCGGAGGTTCGCTATCGCCGGGACCACAGGCGACACCACGATCCGAGTGAGCCAATGAAACGGCGCCAAAAGTGCGTCGTCAGAGAGCGCGCTGTCTTTGGAGGTTCGCTATCGCCGGGACCACAACCGACGCCACGATCCGAGTGAGCCAATAAAACGGCGCCAAAAGTGCGCCGTCAGAAAGCGCGCTGTCTTCGGAGGTTCGCTATCGCCGGGACCACAGCCGACACCACGATCCGAGTGAGCCAATGAAACGGCGCCAAAAGTGCGTCGTCAGAGAGCGCGCTGTCTTCGGAGGTTCGCTATCGCCGGGACCACAACCGACCCCACGATCCGAGTGAGCCAATGAAACGGCGCCAAAAGTGCGTCGTCAGAGAGCGCGCTGTCTTTGGAGGTTCGCTATCGCCGGGACCACAGCCGACACCACGATCCGAGTGAGCCAATGAAACGGCGCCAAAAGTGCGTCGTCAGAGAGCGCGCTGTCTTCGGAGGTTCGCTATCGCCGGGACCACAACCGACCCCACGATCCGAGTGAGCCAATCAAACGGCGCCAAAAGTGCGTCGTCAGAGAGCGTGCTGTCTTTGGAGGTTCGCTATCGCCGGGACCACAACCGACGCCACGATCCGAGTGAGCCAATAAAACGGCGCCAAAAGTGCGTCGTCAGAGAGCGGGCTGTCTTTGGAGGTTCGCTATCGCCGGGACCACAACCGACGCCACGATCCGAGTGAGCCAATAAAACGGCGCCAAAAGTGCGTCGTCAGAGAGCGCGCTGTCTTTGGAGGTTCGCTATCGCCGGGACCACAACCGACACCACGATCCGAGTGAGCCAATCAAACGGCGCCAAAAGTGCGTCGTCAGAGAGCGCGCTGTCTTTGGAGGTTCGCTATCGCCGGGACCACAGCCGACGCCACGATCCGAGTGAGCCAATAAAACGGCGCCAAAAGTGCGTCGTCAGAGAGCGCGCTGTCTTTGGAGGTTCGCTATCGCCGGGACCACAACCGACGCCACGATCCGAGTGAGCCAATAAAACGGCGCCAAAAGTGCGTCGTCAGAGAGCGGGCTGTCTTTGGAGGTTCGCTATCGCCGGGACCACATCCGACACCACGATCCGAGTGAGCCAATCAAACGGCGCCAAAAGTGCGTCGTCAGAGAGCGCGCTGTCTTTGGAGGTTCGCTATCGCCGGGACCACAGCCGACACCACGATCCGAGTGAGCCAATAAAACGGCGCCAAACGTGCGTCGTCAGAGAGCGCGCTGTCTTCGGAGGTTCGCTATCGCCGGGACCACAGCCGACACCACGATCCGAGTGAGCCAATAAAACGGCGCCAAAAGTGCGCCGTCAGAGAGCGCGCTGTCTTCGGAGGTTCGCTATCGCCGGGACCACAGCCGACACCACGATCCGAGTGAGCCATTAAAACGGCGCCAAAAGTGCGTCGTCAGAGAGCGCGCTGTCTTCGGAGGTTCGCTATCGCCGGGACCACAGCCGACGCCACGATCCGAGTGAGCCAATCAAACGGCGCCAAAAGTGCGTCGTCAGAGAGCGCGCTGTCTTCGGAGGTTCGCTATCGCCGGGACCACAGCCGACGCCACGATCCGAGTGAGCCAATGAAACGGCGCCAAAAGTGCGCCGTCAGAGAGCGCGCTGTCTTTGGAGGTTCGCTATCGCCGGGACCACAGCCGACACCACGATCCGAGTGAGCCAATAAAACGGCGCCAAAAGTGCGTCGTCAGAGAGCGCGCTGTCTTCGGAGGTTCGCTATCGCCGGGACCACAGCCGACACCACGATCCGAGTGAGCCAATAAAACGGCGCCAAAAGTGCGTCGTCAGAGAGCGCGCTGTCTTTGGAGGTTCGCTATCGCCGGGACCACAGCCGACACCACGATCCGAGTGAGCCAATAAAACGGCGCCAAAAGTGCGTCGTCAGAGAGCGCGCTGTCTTTGGAGGTTCGCTATCGCCGGGACCACAGCCGACACCACGATCCGAGTGAGCCAATAAAACGGCGCCAAAAGTGCGTCGTCAGAGAGCGCGCTGTCTTCGGAGGTTCGCTATCGCCGGGACCACAACCGACGCCACGATCCGAGTGAGCCAACAAAACGGCGCCAAAAGTGCGCCGTCAGAGAGCGCGCTGTCTTTGGAGGTTCGCTATCGCCGGGACCACAGCCGACGCCACGATCCGAGTGAGCCAATAAAACGGCGCCAAAAGTGCGTCGTCAGAGAGCGCGCTGTCTTTGGAGGTTCGCTATCGCCGGGACCACAGCCGACGCCACGATCCGAGTGAGCCAATAAAACGGCGCCAAAAGTGCGCCGTCAGAGAGCGCGCTGTCTTTGGAGGTTCGCTATCGCCGGGACCACAGCCGACGCCACGATCCGAGTGAGCCAATAAAACGGCGCCAAAAGTGCGCCGTCAGAGAGCGCGCTGTCTTCGGAGGTTCGCTATCGCCGGGACCACAACCGACGCCACGATCCGAGTGAGCCAATAAAACGGCGCCAAAAGTGCGTCGTCAGAGAGCGCGCTGTCTTTGGAGGTTCGCTATCGCCGGGACCACAGCCGACGCCACGATCCGAGTGAGCCAATAAAACGGCGCCAAAAGTGCGCCGTCAGAGAGCGCGCTGTCTTCGGAGGTTCGCTATCGCCGGGACCACAGCCGACACCACGATCCGAGTGAGCCAATAAAACGGCGCCAAAAGTGCGTCGTCAGAGAGCGCGCTGTCTTTGGAGGTTCGCTATCGCCGGGACCACAACCGACGCCACGATCCGAGTGAGCCAATAAAACGGCGCCAAAAGTGCGCCGTCAGAGAGCGCGCTGTCTTTGGAGGTTCGCTATCGCCGGGACCACAGCCGACACCACGATCCGAGTGAGCCAATAAAACGGCGCCAAAAGTGCGTCGTCAGAGAGCGCGCTGTCTTCGGAGGTTCGCTATCGCCGGGACCACAACCGACGCCACGATCCGAGTGAGCCAATAAAACGGCGCCAAAAGTGCGTCGTCAGAGAGCGCGCTGTCTTTGGAGGTTCGCTATCGCCGGGACCACAGCCGACGCCACGATCCGAGTGAGCCAATAAAACGGCGCCAAAAGTGCGCCGTCAGAGAGCGCGCTGTCTTTGGAGGTTCGCTATCGCCGGGACCACAACCGACGCCACGATCCGAGTGAGCCAATAAAACGGCGCCAAAAGTGCGTCGTCAGAGAGCGGGCTGTCTTTGGAGGTTCGCTATCGCCGGGACCACAACCGACGCCACGATCCGAGTGAGCCAATAAAACGGCGCCAAAAGTGCGTCGTCAGAGAGCGGGCTGTCTTTGGAGGTTCGCTATCGCCGGGACCACAACCGACGCCACGATCCGAGTGAGCCAATAAAACGGCGCCAAAAGTGCGTCGTCAGAGAGCGCGCTGTCTTCGGAGGTTCGCTATCGCCGGGACCACAGCCGACGCCACGATCCGAGTGAGCCAATAAAACGGCGCCAAAAGTGCGTCGTCAGAGAGCGCGCTGTCTTTGGAGGTTCGCTATCGCCGGGACCACAGCCGACGCCACGATCCGAGTGAGCCAATAAAACGGCGCCAAAAGTGCGCCGTCAGAGAGCGGGCTGTCTTTGGAGGTTCGCTATCGCCGGGACCACAACCGACGCCACGATCCGAGTGAGCCAATAAAACGGCGCCAAAAGTGCGTCGTCAGAGAGCGGGCTGTCTTTGGAGGTTCGCTATCGCCGGGACCACAACCGACGCCACGATCCGAGTGAGCCAATAAAACGGCGCCAAAAGTGCGTCGTCAGAGAGCGCGCTGTCTTTGGAGGTTCGCTATCGCCGGGACCACAACCGACGCCACGATCCGAGTGAGCCAAAAAACGGCGCCAAAAGTGCGTCGTCAGAGAGCGCGCTGTCTTTGGAGGTTCGCTATCGCCGGGACCACAGCCGACGCCACGATCCGAGTGAGCCAACAAAACGGCGCCAAAAGTGCGCCGTCAGAGAGCGGGCTGTCTTTGGAGGTTCGCTATCGCCGGGACCACAACCGACGCCACGATCCGAGTGAGCCAATAAAACGGCGCCAAAAGTGCGTCGTCAGAGAGCGGGCTGTCTTTGGAGGTTCGCTATCGCCGGGACCACAACCGACGCCACGATCCGAGTGAGCCAATAAAACGGCGCCAAAAGTGCGTCGTCAGAGAGCGCGCTGTCTTTGGAGGTTCGCTATCGCCGGGACCACAACCGACGCCACGATCCGAGTGAGCCAATAAAACGGCGCCAAAAGTGCGCCGTCAGAGAGCGCGCTGTCTTTGGAGGTTCGCTATCGCCGGGACCACAGCCGACGCCACGATCCGAGTGAGCCAATAAAACGGCGCCAAAAGTGCGCCGTCAGAGAGCGGGCTGTCTTTGGAGGTTCGCTATCGCCGGGACCACAACCGACGCCACGATCCGAGTGAGCCAACAAAACGGCGCCAAAAGTGCGTCGTCAGAGAGCGCGCTGTCTTTGGAGGTTCGCTATCGCCGGGACCACAGCCGACGCCACGATCCGAGTGAGCCAATAAAACGGCGCCAAAAGTGCGCCGTCAGAGAGCGCGCTGTCTTCGGAGGTTCGCTATCGCCGGGACCACAGCCGACACCACGATCCGAGTGAGCCAATAAAACGGCGCCAAAAGTGCGTCGTCAGAGAGCGCGCTGTCTTCGGAGGTTCGCTATCGCCGGGACCACAACCGACGCCACGATCCGAGTGAGCCAATAAAACGGCGCCAAAAGTGCGCCGTCAGAGAGCGCGCTGTCTTCGGAGGTTCGCTATCGCCGGGACCACAGCCGACACCACGATCCGAGTGAGCCAATAAAACGGCGCCAAAAGTGCGTCGTCAGAGAGCGCGCTGTCTTCGGAGGTTCGCTATCGCCGGGACCACAGCCGACGCCACGATCCGAGTGAGCCAATAAAACGGCGCCAAAAGTGCGCCGTCAGAGAGCGCGCTGTCTTCGGAGGTTCGCTATCGCCGGGACCACAGCCGACACCACGATCCGAGTGAGCCAATAAAACGGCGCCAAAAGTGCGTCGTCAGAGAGCGCGCTGTCTTTGGAGGTTCGCTATCGCCGGGACCACAGCCGACGCCACGATCCGAGTGAGCCAATAAAACGGCGCCAAAAGTGCGCCGTCAGAGAGCGCGCTGTCTTCGGAGGTTCGCTATCGCCGGGACCACAACCGACGCCACGATCCGAGTGAGCCAATAAAACGGCGCCAAAAGTGCGCCGTCAGAGAGCGCGCTGTCTTTGGAGGTTCGCTATCGCCGGGACCACAGCCGACGCCACGATCCGAGTGAGCCAATAAAACGGCGCCAAAAGTGCGCCGTCAGAGAGCGCGCTGTCTTTGGAGGTTCGCTATCGCCGGGACCACAGCCGACGCCACGATCCGAGTGAGCCAATAAAACGGCGCCAAAAGTGCGTCGTCAGAGAGCGCGCTGTCTTTGGAGGTTCGCTATCGCCGGGACCACAGCCGACACCACGATCCGAGTGAGCCAATAAAACGGCGCCAAAAGTGCGTCGTCAGAGAGCGCGCTGTCTTTGGAGGTTCGCTATCGCCGGGACCACAGCCGACACCACGATCCGAGTGAGCCAATAAAACGGCGCCAAAAGTGCGTCGTCAGAGAGCGCGCTGTCTTTGGAGGTTCGCTATCGCCGGGACCACAACCGACGCCACGATCCGAGTGAGCCAACAAAACGGCGCCAAAAGTGCGTCGTCAGAGAGCGGGCTGTCTTTGGAGGTTCGCTATCGCCGGGACCACAACCGACGCCACGATCCGAGTGAGCCAATAAAACGGCGCCAAAAGTGCGTCGTCAGAGAGCGCGCTGTCTTCGGAGGTTCGCTATCGCCGGGACCACAACCGACGCCACGATCCGAGTGAGCCAATAAAACGGCGCCAAAAGTGCGCCGTCAGAGAGCGCGCTGTCTTTGGAGGTTCGCTATCGCCGGGACCACAGCCGACGCCACGATCCGAGTGAGCCAATAAAACGGCGCCAAAAGTGCGCCGTCAGAGAGCGCGCTGTCTTTGGAGGTTCGCTATCGCCGGGACCACAGCCGACGCCACGATCCGAGTGAGCCAATAAAACGGCGCCAAAAGTGCGTCGTCAGAGAGCGGGCTGTCTTTGGAGGTTCGCTATCGCCGGGACCACAACCGACGCCACGATCCGAGTGAGCCAATAAAACGGCGCCAAAAGTGCGTCGTCAGAGAGCGCGCTGTCTTTGGAGGTTCGCTATCGCCGGGACCACAGCCGACACCACGATCCGAGTGAGCCAATAAAACGGCGCCAAAAGTGCGTCGTCAGAGAGCGCGCTGTCTTTGGAGGTTCGCTATCGCCGGGACCACAGCCGACGCCACGATCCGAGTGAGCCAATAAAACGGCGCCAAAAGTGCGCCGTCAGAGAGCGCGCTGTCTTTGGAGGTTCGCTATCGCCGGGACCACAACCGACGCCACGATCCGAGTGAGCCAATAAAACGGCGCCAAAAGTGCGTCGTCAGAGAGCGGGCTGTCTTTGGAGGTTCGCTATCGCCGGGACCACAACCGACGCCACGATCCGAGTGAGCCAATAAAACGGCGCCAAAAGTGCGTCGTCAGAGAGCGCGCTGTCTTTGGAGGTTCGCTATCGCCGGGACCACAACCGACGCCACGATCCGAGTGAGCCAATAAAACGGCGCCAAAAGTGCGTCGTCAGAGAGCGGGCTGTCTTTGGAGGTTCGCTATCGCCGGGACCACAGCCGACGCCACGATCCGAGTGAGCCAATAAAACGGCGCCAAAAGTGCGTCGTCAGAGAGCGCGCTGTCTTTGGAGGTTCGCTATCGCCGGGACCACAACCGACGCCACGATCCGAGTGAGCCAACAAAACGGCGCCAAAAGTGCGCCGTCAGAGAGCGGGCTGTCTTTGGAGGTTCGCTATCGCCGGGACCACAGCCGACGCCACGATCCGAGTGAGCCAATAAAACGGCGCCAAAAGTGCGTCGTCAGAGAGCGCGCTGTCTTTGGAGGTTCGCTATCGCCGGGACCACAACCGACGCCACGATCCGAGTGAGCCAATAAAACGGCGCCAAAAGTGCGTCGTCAGAGAGCGGGCTGTCTTTGGAGGTTCGCTATCGCCGGGACCACAGCCGACGCCACGATCCGAGTGAGCCAATAAAACGGCGCCAAAAGTGCGCCGTCAGAGAGCGGGCTGTCTTTGGAGGTTCGCTATCGCCGGGACCACAGCCGACGCCACGATCCGAGTGAGCCAATAAAACGGCGCCAAAAGTGCGTCGTCAGAGAGCGCGCTGTCTTTGGAGGTTCGCTATCGCCGGGACCACAGCCGACGCCACGATCCGAGTGAGCCAATAAAACGGCGCCAAAAGTGCGTCGTCAGAGAGCGCGCTGTCTTTGGAGGTTCGCTATCGCCGGGACCACAGCCGACGCCACGATCCGAGTGAGCCAATAAAACGGCGCCAAAAGTGCGCCGTCAGAGAGCGCGCTGTCTTTGGAGGTTCGCTATCGCCGGGACCACAGCCGACACCACGATCCGAGTGAGCCAATAAAACGGCGCCAAAAGTGCGTCGTCAGAGAGCGCGCTGTCTTTGGAGGTTCGCTATCGCCGGGACCACAGCCGACGCCACGATCCGAGTGAGCCAATAAAACGGCGCCAAAAGTGCGTCGTCAGAGAGCGCGCTGTCTTTGGAGGTTCGCTATCGCCGGGACCACAGCCGACGCCACGATCCGAGTGAGCCAATAAAACGGCGCCAAAAGTGCGCCGTCAGAGAGCGCGCTGTCTTTGGAGGTTCGCTATCGCCGGGACCACAGCCGACGCCACGATCCGAGTGAGCCAATAAAACGGCGCCAAAAGTGCGCCGTCAGAGAGCGCGCTGTCTTTGGAGGTTCGCTATCGCCGGGACCACAGCCGACGCCACGATCCGAGTGAGCCAATAAAACGGCGCCAAAAGTGCGTCGTCAGAGAGCGGCGCTGTCTTTGGAGGTTCGCTATCGCCGGGACCACAGCCGACGCCACGATCCGAGTGAGCCAATAAAACGGCGCCAAAAGTGCGTCGTCAGAGAGCGCGCTGTCTTTGGAGGTTCGCTATCGCCGGGACCACAACCGACGCCACGATCCGAGTGAGCCAATAAACGGCGCCAAA
>JAZHYW010022566.1:0-24482 GCA_037355805.1 Ixodes ricinus
TGCATTGACAACGTCGACGTGCTTCGCGTCACTCTCAGTAGTGACCGAGATACTTACCAGTAGCTGGAAAGCTACCGCCAAGCTACGAATATGTTGTGGATCATGGACTGGGAACTTCCTAACCCAACAAGGCTAATCAGAGAAACTTTGCCTACTTTCCCTGCTCATATGTCACAGACCATACTTTCTGTTAATCTCGTATGAATGTTAATATGTTACACGGCCACCATTAAGAACTTCTAATTGGTTCCGTTGACACATGCTTGTTGTGATGAGGCCTCTCCAGGCTCGTCTGCGGTTGCTGCACCCCCTCAGAACGGCCCTCGGATGGTATGGAAGCGTGAACTAATTCAATAATGCTTAGCCGTGGCATAGTCGTGGGATGATATTTTCTGTACATGCTAAAACTTGCACACTGTTTTTGTTCTGCAGCACCTTGGCGACACTGTCAATTATTGCTATAAATCTACATATCTGTAACAGTCTCTTAAACAGGCAGCAGTTGAAAAAAAGGATGGAACTTTGCAAGGAGAGGACAGTAGAGACAGACAAGAAACAAAGAGAGGACGAAAATTAAAGGGATGAATTTTAGCTGGTCCTGAACGGGTTCTTAGTAAAAGATCCACCATGATACTTTCTTTCAAAGGATGCTGCTGACGTACTGCAGCAGATTCAACAAGAACAGTGGCAGTACCACTGCCTGGAGCAGGTGCTGTTAGAAATGAAGTGCACAAGGAGCCGCAGGCGATTCCTTTGTACCTGGCCACGAAGGCGGCCTACAGCAGTGCCAGGAAGCACGGGCGATGCATCAAGGTGCAGCCCACAGGGATTGCCAGGTGTCGACCGGACATCACTAGAGGCGCAGGTCCAGTGTCCGCTAGCCGCCCTTCCAAAGGCTCCGGCACCAAGAAAAGCAAGCAGGCACATGCCCTGCACCTCAGCATCAGGAGTGGGGTGCCTCACGTCAAGTCCCACGGAACCGGACACTAAACAGGGGATGGGCAAGAACACTGTTGTCACCTTCGGCCATAGCTGCCTCAACTTCTCACAGACATTTTTTTTCTTTTTTCTTTACCTACTGTAAGATACCAAGAATCTGCCCATGCAACAATAAGCAGCCACCCCCATTTTTTGCAACATTTGCAAAATAGGCTAAGGACACTTTTGTACTAAGTTAAGTACAAAATAAGCGATTTGATAACAGTATCTAACATGAGGAAGGTAACACAGAGAAGGGGACAGACAACAATGACTTGCAACTTGCAACAACATTTATTGACCTGAAGTTCACACTATATAAATGAAGGAAAAAGAGGGGAGGGTGAAAGATGCCTTTTTTTCTCTTTTATCACTGTGGCGGCTTTCACCCTCCCCTTTTTCCTCCTTTGCCTATATATGTGAACTTCGGGTCAATAAATGTATTTGCCAATAGACAATATGCAAAATGCATAGCGCCATCTAGTGAGGTGCCGAAGAGCATGCTCTGTCTCACTAGTTGGTTTCGGCGCTGGCAAAGGCCAGGGTGCAAAAGCGTAGTTCTGAAAAATCCTTTGCTCGCACAAACATTCGTGCAGAGAAAGCGCTTTCGAAAACCAGATGCCCGCGCCCGTGCCGTGTCTGCCGGCACTCAAAGCCAAATTTCAAGCTGAAGTGTACGTCCACCATGTTGGTTGCGGCGAGAAACCAGCGACCGGTGTGGCGATAAGCACATACATACGCAAGAAAAGCGTAAAACAATACTAACCCTTAGCTCGCAGGTGTGGGTGAGGACCGATGACGGTGAGCAGTAGGCCTCGATTGTTACCGACAACGCTATGAAATTGACAAACAGCAGAGAAATCTCGACGCAACAAAGATGGCAGCGCACCGAGTGTTGCCAGGCGTTCAAACAATTTCGCATATTGTCTATTGAAAGTCATTGTTGTCCGTCCCCTTCTCTAAGTAACCTTCCTTATGTTGGATACATATTTTTTGCATATTGATGACCTAAGAAGCGCCCATCCCTAAATTCTATGCAATTGTCTAGAAATTTTGAGTGGGCGCTTGCTCAGGATTTTACGGTACACGGGTTTACGTTGGCAAGTCATGCCTATATGTGGTTTTGTTTGCTGTAGTTTCTTATCAGTGTTTTACGGTAGTGTCGTAGCTGATATTGGGAGACACTTCACTGTCTGCTTCTCTACAAGCCCCTGCCTCAAGTTACGCAGCAAAGTCATAGCGCTATCTGCTTTCCTTTGCAAGGGTTGGTGTGGGGTGACACGAAAAGGTTGTCGCCCTTACCATCAAAGTGGTACGCCCCCTCCCCCCACCTCAGCCAATGTCACGAAACAGACAATGCACAGGGGCATCTCTATGAAACTATTTTTGCACCAGCACAAAGACTTTAAGCCTGTGCATAACACTTGTGGCAGAGGCATCTAATGAATTCTTCACCTGCCACCAACTATTGTAAGATTTTGTGGTTTGTTAAAGGGGCCCTGCAATCATATTTAAGCGTCTCCCTTTTTTGCGGTTTCCACATCTCGGCAAACCGTTTCAATTACTTATGAAAGTACTTTTTGTTCAGTATTTTAGATAAGAAAAGAAAGAAATGCAGTTTATAAAGTACGGAAACAAGAAATGACCCGTCGACATACCTGCCACCAAGCGGTGGAAAAGGCTGCGCATACTAGAAAAGGGTAGTGGGATGAGGCACCGACGAGCGGCGAGCGTAGAAAGGTCCCGGATGTACGCGGCGGCGCTGTGGTCGTATACCGGCTCGAGGATACGACCGGTTCCTAGCGTTCCGAAGGCCTTCAGAGCAGGTTTCGCTTGCGGTTTGGCCGTTTGGCGGTATGGCAGCGCGAAGTGGCTCCCATTCTGAACTGATCTCTACCGCGTGTTTGATGTCGTTTATGGTCAATCAAGTGTCATGCCGAATTAGTGTTTAATCGCGCAGCAAATGCAATGCGAGCCGCCCTGGCAGCCCGCTTCATACAGCCTATCCAGAACATGCTTTAGTGGCGTCCTCTCGAGCCGTCGACACGGAGTGCGGCAGCCGTGAGCACTTGCTGAGCTCACTACCCCTCGGGTCTTAACATGGAAGATGTTATAGGGCTTGCTTGCAAGTCTAGGGCATCATAAAAACAATAACACGGCTGGTAAATTTAGTGGGAGGGTGGAGGTGTAAATAGTCAGTGTACATCAGTTTTGTCGGATATGACCAGAGTAATATGTTGTTCAAAATGTAACCAGCTTTTGTGTGGGCTAGTGAGGGCGTAACATTAATGAAGTGTGATTTTTTAGCAAGGAGTCCTACCATCCTCCTCCTGCTGATGGGAGGCCAAAGTGTGAGCATATTCGGTTGTGCGATTTTTGTGATTTGTCGCTAAAAGTGCAACAATCCTCTGTGCTGGGTCAGCTTGTTCAATGGGCTTTCAACACGCTGGCTGGATTCGCTCTTGTACAGGTGGCATCAAAATGAGCTGGCTTGTCGCAACACCGGCCGGAGTGGCAAAAATCTCACATGCGGTGCCGCTGTCGCGATAGCACTGAGGGCGAGGCTGGAACGGACCGCCGAGATTTCATGCATGGGCGAGGCTCCCAGGTTAATAGAACTCGTTGCAGGGCCAGCTGTTGGTTTTGATGCATCATCACGCCTGTCATGTTTTTTTTGTTTACAATCAATTGTTGTTGGCTAAATGCACAGCTTATCATTACTATTAACCTCCCCCGTGCATAAAATTGCAGCAGCCTGTTCCAGTCTTGCTCTAAACGGCTTATCCCGACAGGGGTAAGCTGAAGCGACAACCAGAGTCTGGTCGTCGCTCCACCTCGTTTTGATGCTGACTGTACCTGGGATGTTTCTGTGGTTACGGTACACAGCTTGCATGTAACGTCATTCTCAGCCATGCCAATATTTTATGCGCCGCGAGCGTTCAGTTTGTCGTGTTAGCTTCACACCGCAGAAGTTGCAGTTCGAAGAAACCACTAAGTAGAACTATTTGTCAGTACCCAGCAATGGCGACACTTGCGAGCTATATGGGAGTTTCAGGTGCACAGCAGCTGCTCAAGTGCTGTCAGGTTGTTCATTACACCACACGTTTAACGCTTAAAACTGCAGAGGTGCTCAGTGTACTATCACCTCTTGCCTCTCCCAGTTTCACGCCCTTAATGTCCACAAAATTAGGTCGCACTCTTCTTTGCTGACTCATTTGTTCAACTGTCTTTTCTTTTTTTTTTTGTAGTAGGCAGAGCGCTAAAACTTTAAAGGAAATTCGTAGAAGCCTCAAAAAGGGATATAAGGTTTCGCTAAGAGACTTCTTCCTTTTGCGTTGCTCACGCTAGCTACTATGATCCCCCACCCCTTGGCGCGAATTCAAAGCTTTTTAGACATTCAAACAAAATATTGTGTGTGTGTCGTGCGCGCATACGTACACGAAGCTACGACCACTGCTTTCGTTGCGCGAGCACTCGAGAAGCGGAAACACCTGCCTGGACAATGGGCACCCACTCTTACCTTTCCCAAAGCACATCTTGCAAACTTTACGATTAAGCGATTAAACCGTATATGTGGAAGACACACTCCAAACCTTTAAGTGCAGAAGAGGAGCGCAGCAAAGCTCTGCAACCGTCGACGGCCGCCATTGATGATGTCGATGTGCGTGCAGTTTTCCTGTGGCTTGGGAGGCGCCTGAGTAGTTTTCAAAATAAAATAAAAGCTTGTGAACAATGTTAATAACTAAATTTGAATATTTTAGTTTTTTTAAGTAATTACTAACGTTAGGGTTACATGAGACAACGAAACCAAGGCCGTGTTTCAAATTAATTCGAGTTACTCCGGCTACTCCGGCGGGTTGTGTCACGTGACATCACAAAATTGACAAAAAATATGGAAAACGTTGGACGCGGGTCTAGTAATGGTAGGACGCGGTCAGGTTTTAGAACGTCAATTAAAAAAATCTTACATTAGAGTAAGATCGAGTACATTTTGGAACGCGGCACAAGCATACCACGCTAACGACACATACGACCATCACATCATCATCATCATCACCACCATATGGACAAAATGGCGCCGTTATCTTCGGTGTCATTGAGATCAGTGTTCGGTCTTGGCTCGGAGTCGGTGCTCTTCGAACCGAACAGTCTTCGGGTTCGTTGTCGCGTTGTCCGTCTCTTTTAAGTTCTACATGCTCTACACGAAAAAGAGGTACTGGTCCTGTTTTTTTGTCCTTCTGGAGTTTTGGTACAGTCTGATCGCTATTTCATTGTGTGGATATCGCGCTGATGTCTTTTAAAGTTTTTTTAAAGGTTATTCACTGTTCATTCTCCTTGATAGTCTTACGTTCTGCTCAGGAATTATACATGTCAATTAGCTGCAAACCAAAAGTCAGTATGTACTCGGTCGTTTCTAATTGTGTCGTACTACTAGAACGCCCAACAGTGATTTTTGCCTGGACACCTGAGACATTGATGTATCACCACAAACTCCGACCAACGGTTGACGACGAACAAGTCCTTGTTTGTCGTGTATGTATTCATTTCAAAACCTCGTAGCGCCGTGCTGGCACAAGAGTGAGAGAGGGGCAACATAAAAAGGACGTCAATTGCCTGACAGGCACAAAATAGGCCCATTTGACTTATATTGTCGCAATCGCAGAGCGGCAGTCCCACCAAAGAACGCTGACAGCGAGGTTTGGGCACAACATTTTCGCACTCAGAACTGTGGCAGGCTCATATACGACGATAAGTTTATTTTCCCTTAACTTGTACTAAGGACCACGATGAGACTATCAATACTCTATTCACTTTTTTGTATGTTAAATATTAAAACAATGAAACGTGAGATCAATTACTTATTGTGCTGACAATGACTCCAGTCAGCTTCCATTTGTAGATACTCCAGTCTCGTCACAAGCCACACAAAATGACTAGCCTCTCAACTCTCCCACAACCAGTCCTGTATGTGACAATGATCCCATTTGCTACGGTTTATCTTCTTCATCCTTTATACTAGTATGTCTTCAAACACTGGCGGTGGAGGTACCTTTGGGGTGCAAGTAAAATGGCCTTGTGAATACACTGGTCACGCGAAAAGTCAGCAATGCATAAAGAAGCGGTTGATTTAAAATCTTCACTCAAGAAAACCAACTCTTTCTACAGATACTGCGTTTGTCAGTGTGCATTTCGCCCAGGGAGTTAAACAGAAAAGCTGCGTCATCCAACACTGCTTGTTTGTCTATTTCATAGTCTTTTGTTGCACAGACTACTGAGAGTCCCTCTAGAGAAACAAATATGCATTCAGTGTGCTCTACGTCGTGTGCGCCAGGTGGGTCGGTGAGCTCCGACAAACAGGTAGTCTATCCAGTGTATTCTTTTGCTTGTTTTCGTTGGTTGCTGTTCGTCGCACTAGTGGAACGGCTGCTGTTTTGTTGCACTAGTGGAACAATTGTGTGTTTATTGCCCTAGTGGAATGAGGCTATACTACTTTTGGTGCACAACCCCAGTGCAGATGATGATTGGACGCGCTCAGTAGCGGCTCCGGGAGTCAAGGAGCTCGCGCTCCTTCCACTAGACAGCAAAAGCGACTTTCTGTGCACGCTGCTCCAGAGTAAACGAGTCACACTCTCATTCACAGAGTCCTGAGATGGTGTGCAAGGAGTGAAAGGAGCGCGGTATTACGTTTTTCCGGATCGCTGACGAGTAGCACAAGAAAGACGGGACACAGAAGAAGCAGAACGCAGGACGAGCGCTAACTTGCAACTAAAAGGTTTACTGAAAAATTCTGCCGAGCAAACATATCTAGTGCACACACACGTGGCACAATGCCACAGCTATCTTGATGAATAACGACAACACAGCATCCATACACAAAAAAATATGAAGTTATCTTCATGATTCAAGGTGCAGGGGTGTGACACCTGCGCCAATTGCGCCATTTTGATACAAACCCAATTTTCTGCGCCTAGTTGCGCCAAAAACGCGAAATCAGTCAAAATTGCGCCACACTGCACCAAAGTAACTAAAAAACTAAAAAACGTTTGCGGCGATGCTAGATTTAGCGGGAAACGAGAGCTTGGTTGGCGACGTTCAATCTCGTCGTAGTAAAGTACACGACACGGGTACAGGGTGGCGCAAGCAACCACCGCATTCGAAGATTTCAGCTCTAGTACCCTTCTCTACCTATGATACGTAGTCGTTTCCGGATTTTCCTACTATTTTCCGTTCTCATTTGTGACTGCATGCTACCAGTGTGCTGTCACGCGGTCTCGCTGTCTGGCCGCAGGAGGTACGATGCACAGGCTATCAAGATGAGCAAGTATTTCTTTCGTTTTGAAAGTAAACTTTTTCTTAAAAGTGCTATTGAGTGCCTCTATTGTGTAATTGTTCATTCGTGTCCGTAATCTTCTCGTCAAAATGGACAGTGCCGTCGCCATGAGTACTTTCGGTTATCCCACACGTGCTTCCAATGCATGAACAATAGAACGAATCGGTCACACACCCGTATTTAGCGTGCATGTGCTGCTCATAGTTTTTCTATGAATTCACTATTTACCTTGGGACTCACTTATGTGGGGATATTTTCTTATCTGCACGTGCTTTCTACGAGCGTCCGATCGATGTCTGGTTGTAGTAAACCGTGCTTTCCTGTTCATGCTCTTGAATCACCGCTTTAAAATGTTTTGCACTACAACTGCTCTTTGGCACCAGTTCGTATAAGCTTGAGGTACCTGGTGCCCACCTAACTTTATCAGCAAGCCTGTGTTTCCTGTCCTCATCTATGCGCATTAAACTCGAGTTTGCCTTTTCCGTTTCTTTTTTTGTTCTTTTATATTTTATCTTGGTGCGTATCGGTGCTGATGACTTAATGAAACCAGGGTGGAAAAAATAACAATTAAAAAGAAAAATCAGATTTATGTGATTTAAATAAGATTCTTTATGATTTAAATTGCTGATAAGCTGCTCTAACATTTTCTACTCCTAATCTGCTCCAAACTGTAGACTTTTCTGCTCCGAAGTTGCCCCAAGATGCGTGAACTGCTGCTCCAAAACGAGAATTTTGTGCTCCTAAGCTGCTCCAAAATCCAGATTTTTCTGCTCCAAAATTTGCTCCAAAGCCTCTTTCACCTGTCTCACCCCTGAAGGTGGCAATAGAAACAATGTTGTCGTGATCCATGTATGTGCACTAAACAATAGAGCGTCATGATGTAACAGGAAGGACGCAAAATGTGCATTAAAAACACTGCAATAAGGAAACCGCCTGTACTCTACGCAACCAAAACAGAAAAAAGTCTAATCCCTCTTGATAAAACCATACTCTTTGTCCATTAAATGAACAAATGCGACGCTAATACACGAGTCTTAGTCACAGTCAAGTATCAGAGCCGCTTCTAGCATCCCCCTTTCCAACCTTCCTTTTCTACGCCCCACCACCTGCACACCGTAAGATCCCTACAAGGTGAGGTATTTGGACTGCCTGGTCGAATTACTGGGAGTAGGCCTTCCCAGAGCCACCAATGCCTTCTCTGTGGACATAGAGGGACTTTTACTCAGTACCACATAACAAACTTTTGGTAGCAGTACATGAGCTGATTGAAGCGACAAGCCCTATTTCCTTTCAGAACACCTGCGTGGGTCACAGTTGAGGCTTTTTTAGAGGTGTTATATTGCTGTTTGATTTCCACGGTACTTTGCTTTCATGACAAAGTGTATGTTTAGGAGCGCGGCATTTGTATTGGATCCTGTACTGTGTGAAATATTTCTTACCAAGTTTGACCACTTGATTTCAGTTGCCTTAGGAGACATTCCAATTGTAAAGGTATGTTGATGATTTTATCGTTTTCGTTAGTACTCAGTCAAAGCAACGTCTGGACTCGCTAGCCCAGTATATTTTAAAGGTTTTAGCAGCTGCTCCAACCATTTGAAGGTCACCCTGAAGCTTCCGGTGGACAGTTTTCAGTTATCCAGTTGTCGGTCAACTCTGCTGAACATGTGTGCTGGATGTACATGCCACGGAAAAAGAAGGCCCTATTGCCTTGACTCAGCCCACTCGAAGTTGATTAAGAGGGGCATCGCTTCGTTATGCCTACGGTCGGCATTTCTGAAATCCTGCCTGCATATCCTTCATAAGAGTTTCGACCTTCAGGTATTATGCCTGAAACAGTCAGGGTTCCCACCATTTGTTTTGGAGGGAGAAGTGGAATCTCTTAAAGGGACACTGATAGGGTATTTACGCTTGCCAAGGTTTTTATCTGTAAATGACCCATGAGAGCCCAGCTACGCAACACAATTTGCGGCTCGAAATTCGTTTTCCTTCCGCCCGAAAACCGCCGATCGAGAACTGGACGGTTTGAGTCGCACTCACCCTCTTCTCCGTGGTCGCAGTGCCGATTTCTATGGTTGAGACACAACCACCAAAGATAATCAAATTCGTGGGTCATCGAAGGCACACACCCGATGCTAAAAATAGACAAAAAATATGGTACCCAATTTTTGTGGCTTGTAAAAAGCTGCAAATATGTTGAATGAAAAAAAAAAGTTGCAAAACCACATAGACAAAAAATATGATACCCATTTTTTGTGGCTTGTAAAAAACTGCAAATAATGTTGAATGAAAAAGAAAAAGTTGCAAAACCACGTGATTTTTGGTAACTTTCTCCTCCTCTATATTTCTTCTTCCCCAGTCCAGTTTCGGTTTCAAGCAGTTGCATTTTTTAATTTATTAAAAATATATGTGATGCTGTAGCAAAATATTGATAGGGTAGTCTTCTGACACCATAATGGATTGCCTGGCAAAAAATAAAAGCATTTTTTGGGGGTGTCACTGTCCCTTTATGAAGTTAAAAGTCATAACACTGTACTCGGGAAACATCACAAAAAATTGAAGTCATGCCTTATGTACATAAAATGTCGCACAACCTGAAAAGAGTAGCAGCCAAATCCTGTGTGGTTGTCGTCTTTACGGCCCTTTGCAAGTTCTCCAATATCTGCAGTGGTCAGCGGACCAAAGGTCAAGTTGCTGGTTTGTGGTAAGAGGCGTGCTAATCAGTGCGGCCTCACTTATCAATGGTTATGGTTCACACCTGCCAATGCACTGCAAAGCTTATGGATGTTCGTTTACATTGAACGGTGTGCAAGTGGCGGGGCGTAGGAAAGGAAGGTTGGAAAGGGAGATGCTAGAAGCGGCTCTGATACATGACTGACCAAGACTCGTGTATTAGCGTCACATCTGTTCTCTTGATGGAAAATAGTACGATTTTATTGGTAGGGCTTAGGCTTTCTTTTTGGGGGTTGCATAGAGTGTAGGCTGTTTCCTTATTGCGATTTGTTTTTAATGCACTTTTTGTGCCCTTCCTGTTGTGTCACGACGCTGTTTATTGTGTAGTGCTCATGCATGAATCATGACAACCTTGTTTCTATTGCCGTCTTCAATCATGAGATAACCATTATTTTTTCGTTACACTTTCTTAACTTTTTTTGTGTGTATTTGCGTGTCTTGTGTTGCACTGCCAGTGCTCCCGATGTAAACTTGCTTTTGTGCGTGCCTGCTCGCAAGTGCAATGTGCCTGAAATAAATGGATGGATTTGTAAAGTTGTGTGCAGGGAGTTTTATTGTCGGGTCTGCTGCATATATAGTCGACCATGCTGATCATCCGAGAATGTCTTGCCTCGTATATTTTCCCTACTGGTTTCAGAAATATTAGGCATTCCATAATTTGACTGCACATGGCCCAGGGGAGGTCGTGCGGCCAGTCTTCTGTAGTGGAAATTTGGGTTGATGGAACCTCGCAAGTGGTTAACATCACCAAGTTTGGAAAAGAGGACAAACTGAGATGAGAGGGCTTATTTTTGTAGCTGCTGGAAAAGGAAACCTCAATGGCAATGTTTAAAGCTGTGCCCAACATGCAGTGCATCTTTTTGCGGCTGCATTTTGAAACCCTGTTGCTGAAGCAAAGTTCATGCTAGCTGAGTTCGGTTTCCCTTTATGTCTAGACTACCTATTCACCACTGCCTGGTGCCAGCTGGGCCAGCTTTCTGTAGTCGCAAAGAAAGATGGAGGTCAGGCAGGCAAAGCCAGCCCTCGCACTGTGTCTAGCACAGGCTCCAAGTCACTCGGGCGAAGCTATCGAAAGCTTGCGGACATGTGTGAATACGATCCTTTGCAGATATTCTGAGGTGAGCATAGCTAGGACAAATCTGACACCTGCTGTCTGCAGCATGCATGCACATAGCAGTGGGCATGTGTGCATATCACATTGCAGGGGCTAATTGGTAAGCACAGCAAGCTTGACAACCCTTGACATCAGCCAATTCATTTACACACGTGCCTAGTCGTCGCTGCAGGTGAGGACAATGACAGTAAATGGCCAGTCGGCTTGTGGAATATTTTCTCACTGCCCGTTTCCTTCGCCAAATTTGTAAAATAATCACTACACTTCGCGTCACCCCACTGTGGGTGTACGCGTGCGTGCACGCTGCCCGCGCGCACATGCTTCAGCCCCTCGAGTGCTCGCGCAAAAAAAGCACTGGTCGAAGCAGCTGCGTTTACGCTGTAGTACCTTTTCCAGTGGAGCACAAAAAAGCTGACATCGTGTGATATCTTTCGCCGAAGGCTTGACAATGCACTTCTCCATTTCGACTAGCTGCGGGGAGCGCGATTGATTCTTGCAGAGGCGTGACAGTGTATATGCAAAGCACAATTCACACGTGCACTCGCGGTCCAGATCACCGCTTGTGCTCCGTTGGCGTCTCACATACGTACCTGGCGCGATTCCTGTTGAGGCCAGCAACGGGCGAACGATGTTACACCCGTGAATAATGCTGCCAAGCGGCGAGTTGGGCATCGCGGTAGGGCAGACTACACAACACCGCAGCGGCGCGTCGTGCGAATGAAAAACATAAAACCATTAGCTACACTGGACGTTTTAGCGAACGACAAACGAGCTGGGTTTATTTCCAGGCCGTAAATAACTTCGGAACGCTGGCAGCGGTCACGGGTCCTTAGGCCTAAACACACCTTTTCGTCTTGGCGTACGTGAACGTTACGGCAGAAAGTATAAGCGGCCGTAGCGTAGCTGCCCAGTCAGCATTGAGAGCTGTGCGCGTATGTTATCCACTGTCACACCAACGATATCTTCCAATATCTAGCACTGCACCACTGCACTTTTTCGACTGGGGCGGGGAGCATTCCAAAACAGCAGGGCGTCTGCTCAACGGCGGTAGCGGGGGGAGGGGGCTGCACGCCGCTTAGAAGAGCCCGTAGCGCAGGTGTACCACGTGACTGCGCCAGCCAATCGCGGTATTCTTCTCTCCTCCCTTTCCTCCTCTTTCTCCTTCTTTTCTCTCTCGCGGGGCTTTGCCGGGGGAGCTTTCCGAATACGCCGCCGGGACCACAGCCGACACCACGATCCGAGTGAGACAATGAAACGGCGCTAAAAGTGCGTCGTCAGAGAGCGCGCTGTCTTTGGAGGTTCGCTATTCGCCCCGAGCGGGACCGATTGGAGCGCTGCGATCGCTCGACCGTGACGTAGGATGGAGGATCACGTGATAAGGCCAGCTATTCCGCCTTGCTTTGGTCGGGGCCTTCGGAAACCCTTCGCTCAGAACTTTCGCACCTTTTCTGTGTTTGAAGCTAGATCAGTACAGGCGTGGATCGGCTTCGGCAGCTGTCGATCTCAGGGAGCAATGGTAAAGTACTGATCGGGGCCGCAATGCCGCAGTTACGCGACCGACCCAAATATCAGCTACCACATCTACCCCAAGGAGAAGCATTCCAATATGATTCATAAAATGTGAACAGTCTCACCTGCGTGGCAGTACCTTTCTCATACAGCTTCAATATTATTTGAACAATGGGGTTAAAAATGTATGTACAAGTTGGCATCACGCAATGCAAGTAGAGCTGAGTGCTAATAGACTTGAAACAGTAATTTACAGAGGGTAACAAGCCATAAAATTTCACTGACTATTTTAGTGCAAACATCACTCACAGCTTATGGTATTTAAGCAACCAGCAGCTGCATAAATGTGAGAATGTTATGTGGCTTTATTTCTTTTACTTTAAAGATTGCTGATGCAAGGAGCTGCACTCGTATTAGCAAGTAATATTTTTCTTTTTGTAACCTATCTGCTTATCTTGTTGGAGCCCAAATAACACAATACTACATTTCAAATACACCAAGCTACAGGAATATTTGCATAATCTTTCTTTACAAAAAAGAACAACAAAAAACAGCAATGTTGTAAACGAACTGTCATTGGCCTTTGAATGGTCTGATATTAGTTTATGAAATTAAATGTTATCAACAAGCTTTAATATTCGTCGCTCGAAAATTCTGACATCGCAGAGAATTGTTACAAAACCTGTGCTTCAAGAACGTAAAAAAAAAAGAATTGTTGCACCGTATTGATTTTGCGACTCGCGACTTGGGAAGCGAGCATGTTACCACTGAGCAACGAGAATTTGTTTTCTTTATTCCTGAGCTACGATAACAACGGGAGACGACCGATTATATTTGGAAAAAGGCGCTTCGCTTCACCGTTCATCGCAAATCGCAATCTCTAAAGGCCGGTTGAGACACTTGCGTTCATGACTGCGTTTAACTGCGTTGTGTTGAGAAGCGAAGACACTGGCACATCTGTGCTTCGTATGAAGCGTGGAATCCAATTCAAGGAATCATGTTTTGCACGCGATATAAGCAGCAGGGATGTCCTGGTTTCTGCAGCCGAAACGCAGTCAAACGCGACTCTCTGAGTGCTCCAGTTGTTTCGCTTCCGGCTCTGGCCGCGAGCTCGATCGATTTCACAGCACACTGGCCGGTGGGTACATACAACCCAACCAAGTAATGATACACGGCATGTTCCTTCACCAATGCTTCGCAGGAGCTCGATGTGTCACCGACGTTTCTTCCATCCAGCTCTTGCGGGTACGAAGTGAGTGCCGACGTTTGGAGTACGAATCCAATGAACCTGTAGCACACCTTATCCAGCTTCTTGATTCTACAGAACACGTGTCCCGCTTCAAGAACACTTTCGCCCTGAAGCAACAGGCGGGACATTTAGTGGGCCTTGTCCATGACCGCATTGATGCTGCTTACAGACAGCACAACCGAAAAGGGTACACCGTTGTAACGGGGTGCCCAATCGAATAGAAGTTAAAAAAATCGCCTACCTTCAACGGTAGGTTGTACTTCGTAAGCATTCATTGCGATGCGCGAGACAGCCGCCGAAAACGACAAGTTGACCCGTACCCTCCGCCGCGCCAGTCCACGCCGCCGCGCTTCCGTGCAGCGACCGTTTCCCTGCTCGCCTGCAACCGGCTAACCGGCTCCCCGGAAGCATTCGTACGGTAGCCGATTTAGGAACTCGACTGGGTCGAGTAGTGAAACGAAACATTGGGTTAAAAGAAGCCTTAAACACCCGTAGTAGTAAAAAGTGAAGACCGAGACACTCCATTCTTGACGCAGAGTGCAGGAAACGGTCACGTGATCCCTCATCCTACGTCACGACGATAGGCCCGTCAGGTGGCGCCACGCCATGTTCTCGAGGCTAATCGTCGGGACCGCAGCCGACACCACGATCCGAGTGAGCCAATCAAACGGCGCAAAAAGTGCGTCGTCAGAGAGCGCGCTGTCTTCGGAGGTTCGCTATCGCCGGGACCACAACCGACCCCACGATCCGAGTGAGCCAAGGAAACGGCGCCAAAAGTGCGCCGTCAGAAAGCGCGCTGTCTTCGGAGGTTCGCTATCACCTGGACCACAGCCGACACCACGATCCGAGTGAGCCAATACAACGGCGCCAAAAGTGCGCCGTCAGAGAGCGCGCTGTCTTTGGAGGTTCGGTATCGCCGGGACCACAGCCGACACCACGATCCGAGTGAGCCAATAAAACGGCGCCAAAAGCGCGTCGTCAAAGAGCGCGCTGTCTTTGAAGGTTCGCTATCGCCGGGACCACAACCGACGCCACGATCCGAGTGAGCCAATGAAACGGTGCCAAAAGTGCGCCGTCAGAAAGCGCGCTGTCTTCGGAGGCTCGCTATCACCTGGACCACAGCCGACACCACGATCCGAGTGAGCCAATACAACGGCGCCAAAAGTGCGCCGTCAGAGAGCGCGCTGTCTTTGGAGGTTCGGTATCGCCGGGACCACAGCCGACACCACGATCCGAGTGAGCCAATAAAACGGCGCCAAAAGCGCGTCGTCAGAGAGCGCGCTGTCTTTGAAGGTTCGCTATCGCCGGGACCACAACCGACGCCACGATCCGAGTGAGCCAATGAAACGGCGCCAAAAGTGCGCCGTCAGAAAGCGCGCTGTCTTCGGAGGCTCGCTATCGCCGGGACCACAGCCGACACCACGATCCGAGTGAGCCAATAAAACGGCGCCAAAAGTGCGTCGTCAGAGAGCGCGCTGTCTTCGGAGGTTCGCTATCGCCGGGACCACAACCGACCCCACGATCCGAGTGAGCCAAGGAAACGGCGCCAAAAGTGCGTCGTCAGAGAGCGCGCTGTCTTTGGAGGTTCGCTATCGCCGGGACCACAGCCGACACCACGATCCGAGTGAGCAAATGAAACGGCGCCAAAAGTGCGTCGTCAGAGAGCGCGCTGTCTTCGGAGGTTCGCTATCGCCGGGACCACAGCCGACACCACGATCCGAGTGAGCCAATCAAACGGCGCCAAAAGTGCGTCGTCAGAGAGCGCGCTGTCTTTGGAGGTTCGCTATCGCCGGGACCACAGCCGACACCACGATCCGAGTGAGTCAATAAAACGGCGCCAAAAGTGCGTCGTCAGAGAGCGCGCTGTCTTCGGAGGTTCGCTATCGCCGGGACCACAGTCGACACCACGATCCGAGTGAGCCAATCAAACGGCGCCAAAAGTGCGTCGTCAGAGAGCGCGCTGTCTTTGGAGGTTCGCTATCGCCGGGACCACAACCGACGCCACGATCCGAGTGAGCCAATAAAACGGCGCCAAAAGTGCGCCGTCAGAGAGCGCGCTGTCTTCGGAGGTTCGCTATCGCCGGGACCACAGCCGACACCACGATCCGAGTGAGCCAATGAAACGGCGCCAAAAGTGGGTCGTCAGAGAGCGCGCTGTCTTCGGAGGTTCGCTATCGCCGGGACCAGAACCGACGCCACGATCCGAGTGAGCCAATAAAACGGCGCCAAAAGTGCGCCGTCAGAGAGCGCGCTGTCTTTGGAGGTTCGCTATCGCCGGGACCACAACCGACGCCACGATCCGAGTGAGCCAATAAAACGGCGCCAAAAGTGCGTCGTCAGAGAGCGCGCTGTCTTTGGAGGTTCGCTATCGCCGGGACCACATCCGACACCACGATCCGAGTGAGCCAATCAAAACGGCGCCAAAAGTGCGTCGTCAGAGAGCGCGCTGTCTTTGGAGGTTCGCTATCGCCGGGACCATATCCGACACCACGATCCGAGTGAGCCAATCAAACGGCGCCAAAAGTGCGTCGTCAGAGAGCGCGCTGTCTTTGGAGGTTCGCTATCGCCGGGACCACAACCGACGCCACGATCCGAGTGAGCCAATCAAAACGGCGCCAAAAGTGCGTCGTCAGAGAGCGCGCTGTCTTTGGAGGTTCGCTATCGCCGGGACCACAACCGACACCACGATCCGAGTGAGCCAATAAAACGGCGCCAAAAGTGCGTCGTCAGAGAGCGCGCTGTCTTTGGAGGTTCGCTATCGCCGGGACCACAACCGACGCCACGATCCGAGTGAGCCAATAAAACGGCGCCAAAAGTGCGCCGTCAGAGAGCGCGCTGTCTTTGGAGGTTCGCTATCGCCGGGACCACAGCCGACACCACGATCCGAGTGAGCCAATACAAACGGCGCCAAAAGTGCGCCGTCAGAGAGCGCGCTGTCTTTGGAGGTTCGCTATCGCCGGGACCACAGCCGACACCACGATCCGAGTGAGCCAATAAAACGGCGCCAAAAGTGCGTCGTCAGAGAGCGCGCTGTCTTTGGAGGTTCGCTATCGCCGGGACCACAACCGACGCCACGATCCGAGTGAGCCAATAAAACGGCGCCAAAAGTGCGTCGTCAGAGAGCGCGCTGTCTTTGGAGGTTCGCTATCGCCGGGACCACAGCCGACGCCACCACGATCCGAGTGAGCCAATAAAACGGCGCCAAAAGTGCGTCGTCAGAGAGCGCGCTGTCTTTGGAGGTTCGCTATCGCCGGGACCACAGCCGACACCACGATCCGAGTGAGCCAATCAAACGGCGCCAAAAGTGCGTCGTCAGAGAGCGCGCTGTCTTCGGAGGTTCGCTATCGCCGGGACCACAACCGACGCCACGATCCGAGTGAGCCAACGAAACGGCGCCAAAAGTGCGCCGTCAGAGAGCGCGCTGTCTTTGGAGGTTCGCTATCGCCGGGACCACAGCCGACACCACGATCCGAGTGAGCCAATGAAACGGCGCCAAAAGTGCGTCGTCAGAGAGCGCGCTGTCTTTGGAGGTTCGCTATCGCCGGGACCACAACCGACGCCACGATCCGAGTGAGCCAATAAAACGGCGCCAAAAGTGCGCCGTCAGAAAGCGCGCTGTCTTCGGAGGTTCGCTATCGCCGGGACCACAGCCGACGCCACGATCCGAGTGAGCCAATGAAACGGCGCCAAAAGTGCGTCGTCAGAGAGCGCGCTGTCTTCGGAGGTTCGCTATCGCCGGGACCACAACCGACCCCACGATCCGAGTGAGCCAATGAAACGGCGCCAAAAGTGCGTCGTCAGAGAGCGCGCTGTCTTTGGAGGTTCGCTATCGCCGGGACCACAGCCGACACCACGATCCGAGTGAGCCAATAAAACGGCGCCAAAAGTGCGTCGTCAGAGAGCGCGCTGTCTTCGGAGGTTCGCTATCGCCGGGACCACAACCGACCCCACGATCCGAGTGAGCCAATCAAACGGCGCCAAAAGTGCGTCGTCAGAGAGCGTGCTGTCTTTGGAGGTTCGCTATCGCCGGGACCACAACCGACGCCACGATCCGAGTGAGCCAATAAAACGGCGCCAAAAGTGCGCCGTCAGAGAGCGGGCTGTCTTTGGAGGTTCGCTATCGCCGGGACCACAACCGACGCCACGATCCGAGTGAGCCAATAAAACGGCGCCAAAAGTGCGTCGTCAGAGAGCGCGCTGTCTTCGGAGGTTCGCTATCGCCGGGACCACATCCGACACCACGATCCGAGTGAGCCAATCAAACGGCGCCAAAAGTGCGTCGTCAGAGAGCGCGCTGTCTTTGGAGGTTCGCTATCGCCGGGACCACAGCCGACACCACGATCCGAGTGAGCCAATAAAACGGCGCCAAAAGTGCGTCGTCAGAGAGCGCGCTGTCTTTGGAGGTTCGCTATCGCCGGGACCACAACCGACGCCACGATCCGAGTGAGCCAATAAAACGGCGCCAAAAGTGCGTCGTCAGAGAGCGGGCTGTCTTTGGAGGTTCGCTATCGCCGGGACCACAACCGACGCCACGATCCGAGTGAGCCAATAAAACGGCGCCAAAAGTGCGTCGTCAGAGAGCGCGCTGTCTTTGGAGGTTCGCTGTCGCCGGGACCACAGCCGACACCACGATCCGAGTGAGCCAATAAAACGGCGCCAAAAGTGCGTCGTCAGAGAGCGCGCTGTCTTTGGAGGTTCGCTATCGCCGGGACCACAGCCGACGCCACGATCCGAGTGAGCCAATAAAACGGCGCCAAAAGTGCGCCGTCAGAGAGCGCGCTGTCTTCGGAGGTTCGCTATCGCCGGGACCACAGCCGACACCACGATCCGAGTGAGCCAATAAAACGGCGCCAAAAGTGCGTCGTCAGAGAGCGCGCTGTCTTCGGAGGTTCGCTATCGCCGGGACCACAGCCGACGCCACGATCCGAGTGAGCCAATCAAACGGCGCCAAAAGTGCGTCGTCAGAGAGCGCGCTGTCTTTGGAGGTTCGCTATCGCCGGGACCACAGCCGACGCCACGATCCGAGTGAGCCAATGAAACGGCGCCAAAAGTGCGCCGTCAGAGAGCGCGCTGTGTTTGGAGGTTCGCTATCGCCGGGACCACAGCCGACACCACGATCCGAGTGAGCCAATAAAACGGCGCCAAAAGTGCGTCGTCAGAGAGCGCGCTGTCTTCGGAGGTTCGCTATCGCCGGGACCACAGCCGACGCCACGATCCGAGTGAGCCAATAAAACGGCGCCAAAAGTGCGTCGTCAGAGAGCGCGCTGTCTTTGGAGGTTCGCTATCGCCGGGACCACAACCGACGCCACGATCCGAGTGAGCCAATAAAACGGCGCCAAAAGTGCGCTCGTCAGAGAGCGCGCTGTCTTTGGAGGTTCGCTATCGCCGGGACCACAGCCGACACCACGATCCGAGTGAGCCAATAAAACGGCGCCAAAAGTGCGTCGTCAGAGAGCGCGCTGTCTTCGGAGGTTCGCTATCGCCGGGACCACAACCGACCCCACGATCCGAGTGAGCCAATGAAACGGCGCCAAAAGTGCGCCGTCAGAGAGCGCGCTGTCTTCGGAGGTTCGCTATCGCCGGGACCACAGCCGACGCCACGATCCGAGTGAGCCAATAAAACGGCGCCAAAAGTGCGTCGTCAGAGAGCGCGCTGTCTTTGGAGGTTCGCTATCGCCGGGACCACAGCCGACGCCACGATCCGAGTGAGCCAATAAAACGGCGCCAAAAGTGCGCCGTCAGAGAGCGCGCTGTCTTCGGAGGTTCGCTATCGCCGGGACCACAGCCGACACCACGATCCGAGTGAGCCAATAAAACGGCGCCAAAAGTGCGTCGTCAGAGAGCGCGCTGTCTTCGGAGGTTCGCTATCGCCGGGACCACAACCGACGCCACGATCCGAGTGAGCCAAGAAAACGGCGCCAAAAGTGCGTCGTCAGAGAGCGCGCTGTCTTTGGAGGTTCGCTATCGCCGGGACCACAGCCGACGCCACGATCCGAGTGAGCCAATAAAACGGCGCCAAAAGTGCGCCGTCAGAGAGCGCGCTGTCTTCGGAGGTTCGCTATCGCCGGGACCACAGCCGACACCACGATCCGAGTGAGCCAATAAAACGGCGCCAAAAGTGCGTCGTCAGAGAGCGCGCTGTCTTTGGAGGTTCGCTATCGCCGGGACCACAACCGACGCCACGATCCGAGTGAGCCAATAAAACGGCGCCAAAAGTGCGCCGTCAGAGAGCGCGCTGTCTTCGGAGGTTCGCTATCGCCGGGACCACAGCCGACACCACGATCCGAGTGAGCCAATAAAACGGCGCCAAAAGTGCGTCGTCAGAGAGCGCGCTGTCTTTGGAGGTTCGCTATCGCCGGGACCACAACCGACGCCACGATCCGAGTGAGCCAATAAAACGGCGCCAAAAGTGCGTCGTCAGAGAGCGCGCTGTCTTTGGAGGTTCGCTATCGCCGGGACCACAGCCGACACCACGATCCGAGTGAGCCAATGAAACGGCGCCAAAAGTGCGTCGTCAGAGAGCGCGCTGTCTTTGGAGGTTCGCTATCGCCGGGACCACAACCGACGCCACGATCCGAGTGAGCCAATAAAACGGCGCCAAAAGTGCGTCGTCAGAGAGCGCGCTGTCTTTGGAGGTTCGCTATCGCCGGGACCACAACCGACGCCACGATCCGAGTGAGCCAATAAAACGGCGCCAAAAGTGCGTCGTCAGAGAGCGGGCTGTCTTTGGAGGTTCGCTATCGCCGGGACCACAACCGACGCCACGATCCGAGTGAGCCAATAAAACGGCGCCAAAAGTGCGTCGTCAGAGAGCGCGCTGTCTTCGGAGGTTCGCTATCGCCGGGACCACAGCCGACGCCACGATCCGAGTGAGCCAATAAAACGGCGCCAAAAGTGCGTCGTCAGAGAGCGCGCTGTCTTTGGAGGTTCGCTATCGCCGGGACCACAACCGACGCCACGATCCGAGTGAGCCAATAAAACGGCGCCAAAAGTGCGCCGTCAGAGAGCGCGCTGTCTTTGGAGGTTCGCTATCGCCGGGACCACAACCGACGCCACGATCCGAGTGAGCCAACAAAACGGCGCCAAAAGTGCGTCGTCAGAGAGCGGGCTGTCTTTGGAGGTTCGCTATCGCCGGGACCACAACCGACGCCACGATCCGAGTGAGCCAATAAAACGGCGCCAAAAGTGCGTCGTCAGAGAGCGCGCTGTCTTTGGAGGTTCGCTATCGCCGGGACCACAGCCGACGCCACGATCCGAGTGAGCCAATAAAACGGCGCCAAAAGTGCGTCGTCAGAGAGCGCGCTGTCTTTGGAGGTTCGCTATCGCCGGGACCACAGCCGACGCCACGATCCGAGTGAGCCAACAAAACGGCGCCAAAAGTGCGCCGTCAGAGAGCGCGCTGTCTTCGGAGGTTCGCTATCGCCGGGACCACAGCCGACGCCACGATCCGAGTGAGCCAATAAAACGGCGCCAAAAGTGCGTCGTCAGAGAGCGCGCTGTCTTCGGAGGTTCGCTATCGCCGGGACCACAGCCGACACCACGATCCGAGTGAGCCAATAAAACGGCGCCAAAAGTGCGTCGTCAGAGAGCGCGCTGTCTTCGGAGGTTCGCTATCGCCGGGACCACAGCCGACGCCACGATCCGAGTGAGCCAATAAAACGGCGCCAAAAGTGCGCCGTCAGAGAGCGCGCTGTCTTTGGAGGTTCGCTATCGCCGGGACCACAGCCGACGCCACGATCCGAGTGAGCCAATAAAACGGCGCCAAAAGTGCGTCGTCAGAGAGCGCGCTGTCTTCGGAGGTTCGCTATCGCCGGGACCACAGCCGACGCCACGATCCGAGTGAGCCAACAAAACGGCGCCAAAAGTGCGTCGTCAGAGAGCGCGCTGTCTTTGGAGGTTCGCTATCGCCGGGACCACAGCCGACGCCACGATCCGAGTGAGCCAATAAACGGCGCCAAAAGTGCGTCGTCAGAGAGCGCGCTGTCTTCGGAGGTTCGCTATCGCCGGGACCACAGCCGACGCCACGATCCGAGTGAGCCAATAAAACGGCGCCAAAAGTGCGTCGTCAGAGAGCGCGCTGTCTTTGGAGGTTCGCTATCGCCGGGACCACAGCCGACGCCACGATCCGAGTGAGCCAATAAAACGGCGCCAAAAGTGCGTCGTCAGAGAGCGGCGCTGTCTTTGGAGGTTCGCTATCGCCGGGACCACAGCCGACGCCACGATCCGAGTGAGCCAATAAAACGGCGCCAAAAGTGCGTCGTCAGAGAGCGCGCTGTCTTTGGAGGTTCGCTATCGCCGGGACCACAACCGACGCCACGATCCGAGTGAGCCAATAAAACGGCGCCAAAAGTGCGCCGTCAGAGAGCGCGCTGTCTTTGGAGGTTCGCTATCGCCGGGACCACAGCCGACGCCACGATCCGGAGTGAGCCAATGAAAACGGCGCCAAAAGTGCGCTCGTCAGAGAGCGCGCTGTCTTTGGAGGTTCGCTATCGCCGGGACCACAACCGACGCCACGATCCGAGTGAGCCAATAAAACGGCGCCAAAAGTGCGCCGTCAGAGAGCGCGCTGTCTTTGGAGGTTCGCTATCGCCGGGACCACAGCCGACACCACGATCCGAGTGAGCCAACAAAACGGCGCCAAAAGTGCGTCGTCAGAGAGCGCGCTGTCTTCGGAGGTTCGCTATCGCCGGGACCACAACCGACACCACGATCCGAGTGAGCCAAAAAACGGCGCCAAAAGTGCGTCGTCAGAGAGCGCGCTGTCTTTGGAGGTTCGCTATCGCCGGGACCACAACCGACGCCACGATCCGAGTGAGCCAATAAAACGGCGCCAAAAGTGCGTCGTCAGAGAGCGCGCTGTCTTTGGAGGTTCGCTATCGCCGGGACCACAACCGACGCCACGATCCGAGTGAGCCAATAAAACGGCGCCAAAAGTGCGTCGTCAGAGAGCGGGCTGTCTTTGGAGGTTCGCTATCGCCGGGACCACAACCGACGCCACGATCCGAGTGAGCCAACAAAACGGCGCCAAAAGTGCGCCGTCAGAGAGCGGGCTGTCTTTGGAGGTTCGCTATCGCCGGGACCACAGCCGACGCCACGATCCGAGTGAGCCAACAAAACGGCGCCAAAAGTGCGTCGTCAGAGAGCGCGCTGTCTTTGGAGGTTCGCTATCGCCGGGACCACAACCGACGCCACGATCCGAGTGAGCCAATAAAACGGCGCCAAAAGTGCGTCGTCAGAGAGCGGCGCTGTCTTTGGAGGTTCGCTATCGCCGGGACCACAACCGACGCCACGATCCGAGTGAGCCAATAAAACGGCGCCAAAAGTGCGTCGTCAGAGAGCGGGCTGTCTTTGGAGGTTCGCTATCGCCGGGACCACAACCGACGCCACGATCCGAGTGAGCCAATAAAACGGCGCCAAAAGTGCGTCGTCAGAGAGCGCGCTGTCTTTGGAGGTTCGCTATCGCCGGGACCACAACCGACGCCACGATCCGAGTGAGCCAATAAAACGGCGCCAAAAGTGCGTCGTCAGAGAGCGCGCTGTCTTTGGAGGTTCGCTATCGCCGGGACCACAGCCGACGCCACGATCCGAGTGAGCCAATAAAACGGCGCCAAAAGTGCGTCGTCAGAGAGCGCGCTGTCTTTGGAGGTTCGCTATCGCCGGGACCACAACCGACGCCACGATCCGAGTGAGCCAATAAAACGGCGCCAAAAGTGCGCCGTCAGAGAGCGGGCTGTCTTTGGAGGTTCGCTATCGCCGGGACCACAGCCGACGCCACGATCCGAGTGAGCCAATAAAACGGCGCCAAAAGTGCGTCGTCAGAGAGCGCGCTGTCTTTGGAGGTTCGCTATCGCCGGGACCACAACCGACGCCACGATCCGAGTGAGCCAATAAAACGGCGCCAAAAGTGCGTCGTCAGAGAGCGCGCTGTCTTTGGAGGTTCGCTATCGCCGGGACCACAACCGACGCCACGATCCGAGTGAGCCAATAAAACGGCGCCAAAAGTGCGTCGTCAGAGAGCGCGCTGTCTTTGGAGGTTCGCTATCGCCGGGACCACAACCGACGCCACGATCCGAGTGAGCCAATAAAACGGCGCCAAAAGTGCGTCGTCAGAGAGCGCGCTGTCTTTGGAGGTTCGCTATCGCCGGGACCACAGCCGACGCCACGATCCGAGTGAGCCAATAAAACGGCGCCAAAAGTGCGTCGTCAGAGAGCGCGCTGTCTTTGGAGGTTCGCTATCGCCGGGACCACAGCCGACGCCACGATCCGAGTGAGCCAATAAAACGGCGCCAAAAGTGCGCCGTCAGAGAGCGCGCTGTCTTTGGAGGTTCGCTATCGCCGGGACCACAGCCGACGCCACGATCCGAGTGAGCCAACAAAACGGCGCCAAAAGTGCGTCGTCAGAGAGCGCGCTGTCTTTGGAGGTTCGCTATCGCCGGGACCACAGCCGACACCACGATCCGAGTGAGCCAATAAAACGGCGCCAAAAGTGCGTCGTCAGAGAGCGCGCTGTCTTCGGAGGTTCGCTATCGCCGGGACCACAGCCGACACCACGATCCGAGTGAGCCAATAAA
>JAZHYW010022567.1:0-11296 GCA_037355805.1 Ixodes ricinus
ATTCGGTTGTGCGATTTTCGTATTTGTCACTAAAAGTGCAACAATCCTCTGTGGTGGGTCAGCTTGTTCAATGGGCTTTCAACACGCTGGCTGGATTCGCTCTTGTACAGGTGGCATCAAAATGAGCTGGCTTGTCGCAACACCGGCCGGAGTGGCAAAAATCTCACATGCGGTGCCGCTGTCGCGATAGCACTGAGGGCGAGGCTGGAACGGACCGCCGAGATTTCATGCATGGGCGAGGCTCCCAGGTTAATAGAACTCGTTGCAGGGCCAGCTGTTGGTTTTGATGCATCATCACGCCTGTCATGTTTTTTTTGTTTACAATCAGTTGTTGTTGGCTAAATGCACAGCTTATCATTACTATTAACCTCCCCCGTGCATAAAATTGCAGCAGCCTGTTCCAGTCTTGCTCTAAACGGCTTATCCCGACAGGGGTAAGCTGAAGCGACAACCAGAGTCTGGTCGTCGCTCCACCTCGTTTTGATGCTGACTGTACCTGGGATGTTTCTGTGGTTACGGTACACAGCTTGCATGTAACGTCATTCTCAGCCATGCCAATATTTTATGCGCCGCGAGCGTTCAGTTTGTCGTGTTAGCTTCACACCGCAGAAGTTGCAGTTCGAAGAAACCACTAAGTAGAACTATTTGTCAGTACCCAGCAATGGCGACACTTGCGAGCTATATGGGAGTTTCAGGTGCACAGCAGCTGCTCAAGTGCTGTCAGGTTGTTCATTACACCACACGTTTAACGCTTAAAACTGCAGAGGTGCTCAGTGTACTATCACCTCTTGCCTCTCCCAGTTTCACGCCCTTAACGTCCACAAAATTAGGTCGCACTCTTCTTTGCTGACTCATTTGTTCAACTGTCTTTTCTTTTTTTTTTTTGTAGTAGGCAGAGCGCTAAAACTTTAAAGGAAATTCATAGAAGCCTCAAAAGGGATATAAGGTTTCGCTAAGAGACTTCTTCCTTTTGCGTTGCTCACGCTAGCTACTATGATACCCCACCCCTTGGCGCGAATTCAAAGCTTTTTAGACATTCAAACAAAATATTGTGAGTGTGCGTGCGCGCATACGTACACGAAGCTACGACCACTGCTTTCGTTGCGCGAGCACTCGAGAAGCGGAAACACCTGCCTGGACAATGGGCACCCACTCTTACCTTTCCCAAAGCACATCTTGCAAACTTTACGATTAAGCGATTAAACCGTATATGTGGAAGACACACTCCAAACCTTTAAGTGCAGAAGAGGAGCGCAGCAAAGCTCAGCAACCGTCGACGGCCGCCATTGATGATGTCGATGTGCGTGCAGTTTTTCTGTGGCTTGGGAGGCGCCTAAGTAGTTTTCAAAATAAAATAAAAGCTTGTGAACAATGTTAATAACTAAATTTGAATATTTTAGTTTTTTTAAATAATTACTAACGTTAGGGTTACGCCACGTTACGAGACAACGAAACCAAGGCCGTGTTTCAAATTATTCGAGTTACTCCGGCTACTCCGGCGGGTTGTGTCACGTGACATCACAAAATTGACAAAAAATATGGAAAACGTTGGACGCGGGTCTAGTAATGGTAGGACGCGGCCAGGTTTTAGAACGTCAAATTAAAAAAAAATCTTACATTAGAGTAAGATCGAGTACATTTTGGAACGCGGCACAAGCATACCACGCTAACGACACATACGACCATCACTATCATCATCATCATCACCACCATATGGACAAAATGGCGCCGTTATCTTCGGTCTTGGCTCGGAGTCGGTAGCTCTTGGTGCTCTTCGAACCGAACAGTCTTCGGGTTCGTTGTCGCGTTGTCCGTCTCTTTTAAGTTCTACATGCTCTACACGAAAAAGAGGTACTGGTCCTGTTTTTTGTCCTTCTGGAGTTTTGGTACAGTCTGATCGCTATTTCATTGTGTGGATATCGCGCTGATGTCTTTAAAGTTTTTTTAAGGTTATTCACTGTTCATTCTCCTTGATAGTCTTACGTTCTGCTCAGGAATTATGCATGTCAATTAGCTGCAAACCAAAAGTCAGTATGTACTCGGTCGTTTCTAATTGTGTCGTACTACTAGAACGCCCAACAGTGATTTTTGCCTGGACACCTGAGACATTGATGTATCACCACAAACTCCGACCAACGGTTGACGACGAACAAGTCCTTGTTTGTCGTGTATGTATTCATTTCAAAACCTCGTAGCGCCGTGCTGGCACAAGAGTGAGAGAGGGGCAACATAAAAGAGACGTCAATTGCCTGACAGGCACAAAATAGGCCCATTTGACTTATATTGTCGCAATCGCAGAGCGGCAGTCCCACCAAAGAACGCTGACTGCGAGGTTTGGGCACAACATTTTCGCACTCAGAACTGTGGCAGGCTCATATGCGACGATAAGTTTATTTTCCCTTCACTTGTACTAAGGACCACGATGAGACTATCAATACTCTATTCACTTTTTTTTGTATGTTAAATATTAAAACATTGAAACGTGAGATCAATTACTTATTGTGCTGACAATGACTCCAGTCAGCTTCCATTTGTAGATACTCCAGTCTCGTCACAAGCCACACAAAATGATTAGCCTCTCAACTCTCCCAGAACCAGTCCTGTATGTGACAATGATCCCATTTGCTATGGTTTATCCTCTTCATCTTTCATACTAGTATGTCAGCGAACACTGGCGGTGGAGGTACCTTTGGGGTGCAAGTAAAATGGCCTTGTGAATACACTGGTCACGCGAAAAGTCAGCAATGCATAAAGAAGCGGTTGATTTAAAATCTTCACTCAAGAAAACCAACTCCCTCTACAGATACTGCGTTTGTCAGTGTGCATTTCGCCCAGGGAGTTAAACAGAAAAGCTGCGTCATCCAACACTGCTTGTTTGTCTATTTCATAGTCTTTTGTTGCCAGCTTAGGTCCCTCTAGAGAAACAAAATATGCATTCAGTGTGCTCTACGTCGTGTGCGCCAGGTGGGTCGGTGAGCTCCGACAAACAGGTAGTCTATCCAGTGTATTCTTTTGCTTGTTTTCGTTGGTTGCTGTTCGTCGCACTAGTGGAACGGCTGCTGTTTTGTTGCACTAGTGGAACAATTGTTGTTTATTGCCCTAGTGGAATGAGGCTATACTACTTTTGCTGCACAACCCCAGTGCAGATGATGATTGGACGCGCTCAGTAGCGGCTCCGGGAGTCAAGGAGCTCGCGCTCCTTCCACTAGACAGCAAAGAGCGACTTTCTGTGCACGCTGCTCCAGAGTAAAAGAGTCACACTCTCGTTCACAGAGTCCTGAGATGGTGTGCAAGGAGTGAAAGGAGCGCGGTATTACGTTTTTCCGGATCGCTGACGAGTAGCACAAGAAAGACGGGACACAGAAGAAGCAGAACGCAGGACGAGCGCTAACTTGCAACTAAAAGGTTTACTGAAAAATTCTGCCAAGCAAACATATCTAGTGCACACACACGTGGCACAATGCCACAGCTATCTTGATGAATAACGACAACACAGCGTCCATACGCAAAAAAATATGAAGTTATCTTCATGATTCAAGGTGCAGGGGTGTGACACCTGCGCCAATTGCGCCATTTTGATACAAACCCAATTTTCTGCGCCTAATTGCGCCAAAAACGCGAAATCGGTCAAAATTGCGCCACACTGCACCAAAGTAACTAAAAAACTAAAAAAACGTTTGCGGCGATGCTAGATTTAGCGGGAAACGAGAGCTTGGTTGGCGACGTTCAATCTCGTCGTAGTAAAGTACACGACACGGGTACAGGGCGGCGCAAGCAACCACCGCATTCGAAGATTTCAGCTGTAGTACCTTTCTCTACCTATGATACGTAGTCGTTTCCGGATTTTCCTACTATTTTCCGCTCTCATTTGTGACTGCATGCTACCGGTGTGCTGTCACGCGGTCTCGCTGTCTGGCTGCAGGAGGTACGATGCACAGGCTATCAAGATGAGCAAGTATTTCTTTCGTTTTGAAAGTAAACTTTTTCTTAAAAGTGCTATTGAGTGCCTCCATTGTGTAATTGTTCATTCATGTCCGTAATCTTCTCGTCAAAATGGACAGGTGCCGTCGCCATGAGTACTTTCGGTTATCCCACACGTGCTTCCAATGCATGAACAATAGAACGAATCGGTCACACACCCATATTTAGCGTGCATGTGCTGCTCATATTTTTTCTATGAATTCACTATTTACCTTGGGACTCACTTATGTGGGGATTTTTTCTTATCTGCACGTGCTTTCTACGAGCGTCCGATCGATGTCTGGTTGTAGTAAACAGTGCTTTCCTGTTCATGCTCTTGAATCACCGCTTTAAAATGTTTTGCACTACAACTGCTCTTTGGCACCAGTTCGTATAAGCTTGTGGTACCTGGTGCCCACCTAACTTTATCAGCAAGCCTGTGTTTCCTGTCCTCATCTATGCGCATTAAACCGTTTCCGTTCTTTTTCTTTTTTTGTTCTTTTATATTTTATTTTGGTGCGTATCGGTGCTGATGACTTAATGAAACCAGGGTGGAAAAAAATAACGATTAAAAAAGAAAAATCAGATTTATGTGATTTAAATAAGATTCTTTATGATTTAAATTGCTGATAAGCTGCTCTAACATTTTCTACTCCTAATCTGCTCCAAACTGTAGACTTTTCTTCTCCGAAGTTGCCCCAAGATGCGTGAACTGCTGCTCCAAAACGAGAATTTTGTGCTCCTAAGCTGCTCCAAAATCCAGATTTTTCTGCTCCAAAATTTGCTCCAAAACCTCTTTCACCTGTCTCACCCCTGAAGGTGGCAATAGAAACAATGTTGTCGTGATCCATGTATGTGCACTAAACAATAGAGCGTCATGATGTAACAGGAAGGACGCAAAATGTGCATTAAAAACACTGCAATAAGGAAACCGCCTGTACTCTACGCAACCAAAACAGAAAAAAGTCTTATCCCTCTTGATAAAACCATACTCTTTGTCCATTAAATGAACAAATGCGACGCTAATACTCGAGTCTTAGTCACAGTCAAGTATCAGAGCCGCTTCTAGCATCCCCCTTTCCAACCTTCCTTTTCTACGCCCCACCACCTGCACACCGTAAGATCCCTACAAGGTGAGGTATTTGGACTGCCTGGTCGAATTACTGGGAGTAGACCTTCCCAGAGCCACCAATGCCATCTCTGTGGAAATAGAGGGACTTTTACTCAGTACCACATAACAAACTTTTGGTAGCAGTACATGAGCTGATTGAAGCGACAAGCCCTATTTCCTTTCAGAACACCTGCGGGGTCACAGTTGAGGCTTTTTTAGAGGTGTTATATTGCTGTTTGATTTCCACGGTACTTTGCTTTCATGACAAAGTGTATGTTTAGGAGCGCGGCATTTGTATTGGATCCTGTACTGTGTGAAATATTTCTTACCAAGTTTGACCACTTGATTTCAGTTGCCTTAGGAGACATTCCAATTGTAAAGGTATGTTGATGATTTTATCGTTTTTGTTAGTACTCGGTCACAGCAACGTCTGGACTCTCTAGCCCAGTATATTTTAAAGGTTTTAGCAGCTGCTCCAACCATTTGAAGGTCACCCTGAAGCTTCCGGTGGACAGTTTTCAGTTATCCAGTTGTCGGTCAACTCTGCTGAACATGTGTGCTGGATGTACATGCCACGGAAAAAGAAGGCCCTATTGCCTTGACTCAGCCCACTCGAAGTTGATTAAGAGGGGCATCGCTTCGTTATGCCTACAGTCGGCATTTCTGAAATCCTGCCTGCATATCCTTCATAGAGTTTCGACCTTCAGGTATTATGCCTGAAACAGTCAGGGTTCCCACCATTTGTTTTGGAGGGAGAAGTGGAATCTCTTAAAGGGACACTGATAGGGTATTTACGCTTGCCAAGGTTTTTATCTGTAAATGACCCATGAGAGCCCAGCTACGCAACACAATTTGCGGCTCGAAATTCGTTTTCCTTCCGCCCGAAATCCGCCGATCGAGAACTGGACGGTTTGAGTCGCACTCACCCTCTTCTCCGTGGTCGCGTGCCGATTTCTATGGTTGAGACACAACCACCAAAGATAATCAAATTCGTGGGTCATCGAAGGCACACACCCGATGCTAAAAATAGAGAAAAAATATGGTACCCAATTTTTGTGGCTTGTAAAAAGCTGCAAATATGTTGAATGAAAAAAAGAAGTTGCAAAACCACATCGACAAAAAATATGATACCCATTTTTTGTGGCTTGTAAAAAACTGCAAATAATGTTGAATGAAAAAAGAAAAAGTTGCAAAACCACGTGATTTTTGGTAACTTTCTCCTCCTCTATATTTCTTCTTCCCCAGTCCAGTTTCGGTTTCAATCAGTTGCATTTTTTTAATTTATTAAAAATATATGTGATGCTGTAGCAAAATATTGATAGGGTAGTCTTCTGACACCATAATGGATTGCCTGGCAAAAAATAAAAGCATTTTTTGGGGGTGTCACTGTCCCTTTATGAAGTTAAAAGTCATAACACTGTACTCGGGAAACATCACAAAAAATTGAAGTCATGCCTTATGTACATAAAATGTCGCACAACCTGAAAAGAGTAGCAGCCAAATCCTGTGTGGTTGTCGTCTTTACGGCCCTTTGCAAGTTCTCCAATATCTGCAGTGGTCAGCGGACCAAAGGTCAAGTTGCTGGTTTGTGGTAAGAGGCGTGCTAATCAGTGCGGCCTCACTTATCAATGGTTATGGTTCACACCTGCCAATGCACTGCAAAGCTTATGGATGTTCGTTTACATTGAACGGTGTGCAAGTGGCGGGGCGTAGGAAAGGAAGGTTGGAAAGGGAGATGCTAGAAGCGGCTCTGATACATGACTGACCAAGACTCGTGTATTAGCGTCACATCTGTTCTCTTGATGGAAAATAGTATGATTTTATTGGTAGGGCTTAGGCTTTCTTTTTGGGGGTTGCATAGAGTGTAGGCTGTTTCCTTATTGCGATTTGTTTTTAATGCACTTTTTGTGCCCTTCCTGTTGTGTCACGACGCTGTTTATTGTGTAGTGCTCATGCATGAATCACGACAAGCTTGTTTCTATTGCCGTCTTCAATCATGAGATAACCATTAGTTTTTCGTTACACTTTCTTAACTTTTTTGTGTGTATTTGCGTGCCTTGTGTTGCACTGCCAGTGCTCCCGATGTAAACTTGCTTTTGTGCGTGCCTGCTCGCAAGTGCAATGTGCCTGAAATAAATGGATGGATTTGTAAAGTTGTGTGCAGGGAGTTTTATTGTCGGGTCTGCTGCATATATAGTCGACCATGCTGATCATCCGAGAATGTCTTGCCTCGTATATTTTCCCTACTGGTTTCAGAAATATTAGGCATTCCATAATTTGACTGCACATGGCCCAGGGGAGGTCGTGCGGCCAGTCTTCTGTAGTGGAAATTTGGGTTGATGGAACCTCGCAAGTGGTTAACATCACCAAGTTTGGAAAAGAGGACAAACTGAGATGAGAGGGCTTATTTTTGTAGCTGCTGGAAAAGGAAACCTCAATGGCAATGTTTAAAGCTGTGCCCAACATGCAGTGCATCTTTTTGCGGCTGCATTTTGAAACCCTGTTGCTGAAGCAAAGTTCATGCTAGCTGAGTTCGGTTTCCCTTTATGTCTATAGTCGGTGACAGGTCAAGAACGAAGTGGAGAAGCTCCTCCCACCTCTTTCCACTTTAGTAGAGCGAACGCTGGACAGGAGGTCACCTCCTCTCCACCGTTCGCTCCGCTGAGAGTGGAAAGGGGTGGGAAGGAACCTCACTTCGTTCTGTGACCTGTCACCGACTATAGACTACCTATTCACCACTGCCTGGTGCCAGCTGGGCCAGCTTCTTGTAGTCACAAAGAAAGATGGAGGTCAGGCAGGCAAACCAGCCCTTGCACAGTGTCTAGCACAGGCTCCAAGTCACTCGGGCGGAGCTATCTGTAATGTTGGAGGTGTCGAAAAAGGGAAGGATTCCCTTGGATTGAAACGACAACGTACTGGCGTTTATTCGTTAGTTGGTAGCCATCTTGGAGAGTGTTACAGTTGCCAGACCAAGCCAGATTTATGGCTAGATTCCAATACAGTAGACACTACATTTATCCCCCTGAGAAAATAGTTTCGACAAGACTGCAACACTAAAAGTATGCTGAAAATGTCCGACTGGTAGAGGAGTTCTCTTTCACACCAGTTATCCCCTGAGAAAATAAGACTCAAGATTTGGTTTGCTCTGATACATTCCGTTAACTTGCAATGTTTCTTTGAAAAAAAAATTCCTCATCAACATTTCGTTAGAAAGGAAAGTTTTCTACACTGCAAAGTCCGAAAGATGACGAGGAGCACGACGAACTCTTGTCGGATAACGGCGCCCGGCACAGTTTGGTTGGGTCACTGGCGGTGCAGATGGGGCCAGAGATGAGCGATGGTCTAAAGAGATGCGATTGCCAGGGTTGGATGGAGGAGGCCCTGGGTCTTCGATGTCCAGTTCTTCTCGTCCAGGCGTGATGATCACTTGCGATGCATCCTTGAAGAAGGCGGCGTTTCGCGTTATGACTTTCCCATTGCGAGAGGCCTTGACGCGAGATCCATGAACCTCAATGACTGTGTAGGGCTTGGGGTCGTAGAACGGAGTGAACTTGTTACGCCGCTCCTGTCTGCAGATTACAAGTTTACCAGGAACAAACTTGTGATGCTGAGTGTGTCGCCGTGCATCAGCAAATTCTTTGTTGTATCTTTTCCTGGATTCGTCGTTTCTTTGTGCCTTGAGGTGAGTAGGGCTACTGTTGTCTGGGTCGGGGATTACCGGAAGTAGGTTGCGCACTGTGCGCTTGAAGAGGAGCTCAAACGGTGAAGTTCCTGTAGAGCCATGTGGGGTGGAGCGGTAGGCTAGCAAGAAGGATTGTAGCTCGTCCGTCCAGTCCTTGCCTCCGATTCTGCTTGTCAAGACTAGCTTGTTGAGCGTTCTCATGAATCTCTCTACCTCACCGTTTGCCTCGGGCCAAAGTGGCGTGACACGGTGGTGTTTGAATCCGAATTCTTCAGCGAATCTTGAGAAGTCTCCGCTGTGAAATGGAGGACCGTTGTCAGTCTTCAGCACCGTTGGAATGCCGAACTGGGCGAAAATGGTACGTAGTTTGCTGATGACAACTGGTGCAGCAAGTGTTCGCAGAATGTTTACTACTGGGTATTTTGAGTGGTCGTCGATGAGGACCATTGCGTACTTGCCATCAGGAAATGGTCCAGCGAAGTCTAGAGACAACTCAGTCCAAGGACACTCCGGTAGTTTGGACGCAGGCAGTGGATCGCGGTGGTGTTCAGGTGTTGCCGCCTGGCAGGCAATGCAGCTCTTCACAATACTGTCCACGAGCTTGTCTACCCCAGGGAACCAGACTTTGCTTCGCAGCAGTTGTTTTGTTTTGACGATTCCTTGGTGCCCCTTGTGTGCAAGGTGGACTGCCTTATGCTGTAGGCTGGTAGGTATCACGATCCGCGTCCCTCGCAGGATCAGTCCTTCTCTGGACACGCTGAGTTCACTCATTACTCGGGAGAATGGACGGAGAAGTTCATCCTTCCAGGCATTTTTGTCGAGTTGCGGCAGTTGCAAGGCTTTGGTCACCTTGGTCAGCTGGGGGTCTGCCTTGGTTTCCCTCAAGACATTTTCCAAGGTCATGGCGCATGGTAAGCTGTGCTGTATCATGCAAGCCATGTAGTCTTCTGACATCTTTACAAGGGTGCGAAGCTTGTCTTTCATTTCTGGTGGGGTCTGTGGTGGATGTCGAGACAAGTAATCGCTGGGATTAGTTGACCCCTTGGTGTGTGCGACGTCGAAGCTGTACGGCTGAAGTCGAAGTGCCAGACGTTCGATCCTCGCTGACGGAGAAGAACGTGGGTTAGACAGGATGTTGACGAGCGGTTTGTGGTCGGTGAGCACTCGAAAGTTGGTGCCGAACAAGTAGATCTGGAAGTGCTCGACGCCCCAGACCACAGCCAACATCTCTCGTTCTATCTGAGAGTACCGCGTTTCCACAGCCGTCAAGGCTCGGCTTCCGTAGGCAACCACCCTAGTTCCATCTGCAGAGGACTGGGCGAGAATTGCACCGAGACCATGTGGTGCAGCATCAACGATGAGATCTGTGCTCTTCTCGGGGTCGAAATAGGCTAGAGTAGTAGAGTTCGAGAGCATGCCTTTGAGCTCGTCGAATGCTCTTTGTTCAACGCTGGTCCAAGTCCATGGAGTTCCTTTGATGGTCAGCTGGCGCAACGGTTGAGTCAGGTTTGCGAGGTTGGGGAGGAAACGTCCGCAGTAGTTGAACATCCCTAGGAGACTCCGGACTTCACTGGCATTTGTTGGTGGGGCAGCGTTCTGGAGAGCCGATACCTTCATCGGATCTGGTTGCACTCCAGCACTCGAGAAGACGTGTCCAAAGAAAGTGAGCTGCTCTTGAAAGAAGCTACACTTCTTGGGATTTAGCGTGAGCCCACACTTGCTCAGACGTTCCAACGTTGCCTCAAGGGCTTTGTCGTGGTCTTCCTTGGTCGTGCCGTAAACCAGGATATCATCACTGACGTTGAGCACGTTGGGAATGCTGCCGAGGACTTGTCGTATGGTGTCTTGAAATACTTCTGCTGCGGAGTTGATACCAAAATTCAGACGTTTGTATCTGAAGAGTCCAGCGTGTGTCGAAAAAGTTGTGATTGGCCTGGACTTGGCAGCAGCGGCAGTGGCACAACGCATCATCTAACTGTCTCTTGTATTTACCGCAGGACGTTGCCCGGCGAGCGATAAAACCATAGTAACTGCCCGCATTCATCTGCGATCTGCTGAATCGTTGCCGGCACAAGCAAGATGCAAGCCTTCGCGAGCCTCCGTATCAGTCGCGGCGTCACGGCTGACGACCACCTGCCCGATTGGTCCATCGACATTCCACGTCTCCAGCGGAGGACTACAAAAGCTCGGAACACCAGCAACGGCGCTTCACTTGGCAGCAGCGGCAGTGGCACAACGCATCATCTAACTGTCTCCTGTATTTACCGCAGGACGTTGCCCGGCGAGCGATAAAACCAAAGTAACTGCCGAATTCATCTGCGATCTGCTGAATCGTTGCCGGCACAGGCAAGATACAAGCCTTCGCGAGCCTCCGTATCCAGTCGCGGCGTCACAGCTTCGACGACCACCTGCCCGACTGGTCCATCGACATTCCACGTCTCCAGCGGAGGACTACAAAAGCTCGGAACACCAGCAACGGCGCTGCTTGGCAGCAGCGGCAGTGGCACGACGCATCATCTAACTGTCTCCTGTATTTACCGCAG
>JAZHYW010022568.1:0-13200 GCA_037355805.1 Ixodes ricinus
TTTGAATTAACCTACACTGAGAAGTCAGTCGCCTGCAGTCTAACAATGCACTATCCTCGAATTTCGAAAGCGCCTACAGTGAAACAATGTGTGCAAGCTATCAGACTCAAACTAAAACTGGGCAAATGGCAATGACATCACACATATGCAAACCGCGTACCTCGGAGCGATTTCCCTTTAGCGACGAAGCACCTAGGAGCGCTGGTGCAGTGTGCTACGGCATTGTAGCAACAAGAACATTAAAAATTACGCCAGAAGTAAGCATGTACAATATCTTTATCATCACAAGTTTTGCCAGAAATAAACTGAAACACTCCGCTGTGGAACTAAACTGCAACACTCAACAGAGAACAAGACGCATCTCTTTCACTGGCACCGCCTCATCTTAAGCAGCTTTTGCTTCTCGCGGTGCGAGCTTCGTGATTTATTGCAAGCTTTTGCGAGGAAGTGTAGCCTTGTAAGGGCATAAAACTTTACAACATTTGCCGTCACCTCGCGGCCGTGGTCTGGGCAGCCGACCACTTCAAGGTCATATCCTTGAATGAAGCTGAGGAAACAGGTCATGCTCTCAGCATGTAGCTTGTTCCGGCTAAAGAAAACAGTAAACGTATTCTCAAGCTTAGTAACTAGGAGTTCAAGTGGCTTGGACGGGTAAAGCAAGCCACCGTGGTCGAACTCTTTGGTTAACGAAGCGTTGTCGTCTGATGTGGCCTGAACAGGAAGAATGCAGAGTGAAGATGCACACTCAGGGCATGAAATTCTCTTCAGCGACTTCCGCACAACGTACCCAGCTATATAATAGATGAGTCGGCTGTCGCTCTTTTTCTCTGCGTAGTCCTTGTGGTCAAGCAAGGAGCTGTGTTTTTCGATGGCAACTGCAGCATCCGCCAAGTTTCCATCGTCCAACAACCTGTCCACCAGTGCGGTTATTGGAACAGTTTTTTTTTCACATGCGTCAGATGGCTCTAAGAGTGCAGTGATCAGCTCAGGCTGAGAATTTCCACCTCTGGGTGGCCTAGCTAAGCTATAGAAGCTAAGGTTGTTTATGATGGTCAAAAACTGCTCAGGAGTGGGATGATCATTGCACCCAAAAGATTGGCGCACAATGCCAAAAACGTTCTCCACCTTGTCCTGACTGAGGTTAGCAGTGAGCAAGTACTTAAAGCTTAGCGTGGAAGTCAGATAATCTAGAAGACACAGCGTACTCTTCAGTGTCACACGGAGTCCAAGGGCAGTCCCTGGACTTAGAAAACCGCCACCATTTTTCGCTGCATGCTCCTCCCATTCACTCAAAAAAATTATAAACTCTTCCAAGTACTCTGTGCTTTTTGACTTGGGTCGAAGACCTTTGGCTGGTGTTCGTGACGACATGACAAAAATTAACCTTTCCATAAGCCGCACGAAGTGCTCTGTCGGTTCAAGTGAGCGAAACTTTGGCTGAAGGTCACTCTTGTAAAAGAAAAGTCCTTTGAGGACCTCCTCGCTGAAAAGCTGAAATGCTAGGTTAACACGCATTTTTTCAAAAGCATTGGGAGCTACATGAGCCTGAGTAATACGTGGCATGACCTTCAGTGCAACCGTCTTCCTATCATTCTCCCAAGCCTCCCGGATAGGACGTACATGAACATGACCTTGTGGTATCTGCAATCCCTTTGAAACAAAGGCATTCCGTACACATTTTACAAGGTGAGGAAAGTCGGAAATCATGTAAAGGTGCCTTGCTGCATCAACGGGGTGGAGGGTCTTGCATGTGATCTCCACGGATGATGCTGCAACAAGCAAGATGTGATGTAAACGAATGCAGGCAAGCAAAACATGAATGGTTTTATTTAGATGCATGGAACAAGCAAACTTACCCTTTATGCCAAGCAGCTTCCAGAGTGCTCTGTTCCACGGTGCACCGTCGCCCGTCCAATAATCAACGCGAAGACCAGATTTCTCTGCCAGGATCGTAGCTTCGAGTAGTAACTTCGACAGTAGGGGTGCCTTCACGTTTCCTCTAGAAGAAAATACGCCAAGTATTTGGGTCCATCGTCCTGAAAAAAGCAATTATTGCAAGATTAAGGACACAAGCACGCTTTGTTTTTGTTTAGGTTCAAAAAAGTATATCAAGGCTGAATCATTGTTGTTACTTTTAAGTCACATATGACATTGATGTTGCATAGTTAACAAATGCTACCCACCTTGAAAAGGCTGGAACATTATAACAAGTCCGTGGTCGCTCAGAGAAGTCTTGTTGTCTTGTTCCGTGAAGGTACCGAGATCTACGAAACCAGTCATTTCTCCTGACGCTTTTACTCCAATATTCTCAGAAAGCTTCAGTTCATCAAAAACAAGTCCGCCATGGACACTGAACTCATCCATGTCCTTTGTTTTTTGGTCGAGGGCTGAAAACACCTTCGGGTTGAAACCAAATGCACCTTTGAATCCTTGCATGTGCTTGTCAAGGCATGATTTACTGGGCAGTGCCATTATCTGATGTCGTCTAATATGCTCATACAGCTGTGGGCTCTTCATGCGCATCAAGACACATTCCAGAACCCACATCTTGTCGTAAGTCATGCCACGGCTTGACTTTCTGGATGCAGCCTCAAAGCAGGTTCTTACAGCTGTTCGTTGTTTTGGCGGCAGCCCACTGATTTTCTGCTCGAAAGCCGTGCTGGCAATGGATTCGTTCAAAAGCCGCAGTTTTTCCACATTTTCTTGAACTTTTGCAAGCTTTCTCTTTGTGCGTAACAGCTGGACAGACTTCCTTGCAGCTCGCTGCCTGAACTTTGGTTTGGGCTGTTGCTTCTGCCGGCGCATCTGGTTTGCTATCAGCTTCCTCGTGTACTTACAACGCAAGCACTGCTTTCCTTCAGCTGTTGTGACGCAGCACGTGTGCGCATAGTACGCTGTACCAAACTTCGTGCACTGGCCGGACTTCAGTGGCTCGACATCACATCCAGGGCAGAGCAACAGGGCGTCAACCTTCTTTAAAGCCGCGAGGGCGTCACTTTCGTTGGCCACAAGAAATTCATCAACCTTGATGTTGCGGCAGTATATGCGGCACAGTGATGTTTCCGCTCGTTCTGCTGTCACCGGTTCAGAACACTCAGTGAACGTGACGTGTTTGACAACAAGCACGTCCCCGGTTTCTAATCGAACGTGCCATCCGAAACAAAGCGCCCCAGGGTCATTTGTCAGCACAATCTTTGTACAAAAAACTGACGGCGGTGTGACATCGCTGAACGGGTGCGGCGAGGGCTCCGGGGCTTTGGGCAGGTCGATCCTTTCGGCAAGTTCCAAGTCAGGCGTGCTTTCACCTAATGCCTTCCGCTTGGGTCGTGGGACATAGTTGTTGGCAAGGTCTCTCACCTTTCTTTTCTTTGGAGCAGGCTTCGTCAAGTATGCAGGAGCATCTGGGAACACCGTCGGCACAGCGTCATCAGTAAGCGAAGGCCGCTCGCGTTCGAACTCCACGCTCTCTCCGTTGACCATGTGTTTGAACGTCCTCTGTACGTAGCGTTCGTCAAAATGACGGGAACACACCACGCACGTGCTGTCAAGCGCCTTGTCATCTCGCTTGATATTTCTGGCCCATTCTTGTAAGCGAACAGGATCGGAAGGAGCTCGGAACAAGGACACCTTTTCCGTTGACGATTTGTAGCCGCCCTTGCAGAACGGCACAAAGCAAGTCCTACCCTTGCGGGCAGGCATGGTTGCAACTCCTTGTTCAGACAACGCAGCACAAGAATGTTCACAAGCGCACAACCACAGCAAAAAAAGTCACAGCATATCCACGTGGTGAATGATGATGAGTGGGCGAAGCTCCGGAGTGAATCGTCGGTAAACCAGCGATTCTTCCGTTAATTCGCCCACTCATCGCCATGTAAAGACGTGAGAAACACTGTGTGTGTGTGTATACAAACCACAATCTATCACACACACCACAGCTATGGCCGAACGAAACGTCTAGAAAGTCTCGCTTAAACCGCGCGTCGGCACCTTCGGGCTGAGCTCGCCTGATGCGTTTTGCAGACGCCTCACGAGCTCTCGCTGCATCGGGGTCTGCCTGCCGATACGCGCGCTTTCTTGCCGCTTCCGTTCCCTGACGTTCTGCAGATCCTCTTGGCGCCGCTGCCGTGCCGCTTCGGCTTCCCGCTCTCGTACGGCCGGATCTTGGCGACGCTGCCGTGCCGCTTCGGCTTCCCACTCTCGTACGGCCGGATCTTGGCGGCGTCGCCGAGCAGACTGACGACGCGATTCGGCTTCCCGCTCTCGCACGGCCGGATCTTGGCGGCGTCGACGCGCAGCCTGACGACATGCTTCGGCCTCTCGCTCTCGCACGGCTGGATTCTGTCTGCGAGCGCGCGCTGCCGCCGCCTTGCGCGCTCTCCGCTCCGCAACATGAGCTAAGCGCCATCTGTCATCTCTACATAAAGTTAATTCCGGAACACGCCATCTCTTGAGCCATTCATAAACTAAACTTGAAGTGGCTACATACAGAGGAGGGACAGACCCACGGCTTAAGGAGCTTCGCCCCTAAAAAAGACCGACACTATTCGATCCCCCTTGCTATCGTGCCTGGCGGCCTGGCTGCGCACCGAATTGCTAGCGCGCCAGAGGGACTGTAGCGCCGCCTGTTGGGCGGATCCGAAAACATTTCACTCCGCTCGCTGGGAGCGCCGGCCGCTCCCGACACTATACTTCGTTTCAGTTTGGGTCCAGACGCAGCCGATGCTACGAGCGCGAGCTCCGGGCTTCCAGCGTCCCTGCCAAGCACGCGCGCTCGTGCAGTACAGGCACTGTTCAGGGCCACACGCTCGTGCTTGTAGCATCGGCTGCGTCTGGTCTCAAGCTGAAACGGAGTATACACCTTTTTCGTTTAGCCTCGCACCCAGCCACGTTGTCTCCATATCCGGTATGCGTTCCGAAAAAAAAAAGCAAGAGATTACAGCCCTGAATAAGTAAAAAGTATAGAACGGTCATATACAAGAACGACTGACGGTTGCAATTAAAATGTTAACACATTCTACTGTCGAGGTGAGAAGAAAGCGATGTTTTCACGCATACCGGAAGTTCCAGAATTAAAGATGGCGGCGCCCACGTAGAAAAGGTGTATTCGCGACTCCAACTAACTATAGGTGGCGCCACTCATTTTCCAAGATGGCGGGTTTAGTGAGGGTCAGAGATGCCTGCCGCTGCTGAGCCTGTCTAGTGTGCTGGCTTCACTGAGCGACATAAATTATTTCTGGTAATACGAGGAAGCTAGGGTGTTATGAGCGCAGGTCACCTCTTTAACCTGAAAACAAGAACGGTGTTTAGCGTATTATTTACGGAAGGATGCGCGTTTTAATTCTGGAGCGAAACCGAAACTTACCTCTATTTTGGATTTAATTTCTCGATATAGGTCTTAATTTCGGATTCTTTCATGACTCAAGATGTGTCTCACTTCGTAATTATTTACTTAGAAAAGTTGTTCGCAGAAACTTTATTTTGTGACATACATGTTCGATCCAGGCTGATATTTGTAGTTGTTGAAAAAATCAGTGCTGATATTTGTGCGTTCTCGCTGCCTTTTTCTCGCTCAGATAATTGTCATGGGAAATAATGAACTGCGGGCCTTTTAATTGTTTTTCGGGTATTTAGATGAATAATTGGTTTAACATTATTCCCAGCACAAGAATAAGAAAATAATTCCAATTTTTACAATATGTCCAGGAAACCCATAAATTAATAAACGCTGCTCTCACTGCAGTAACCCAAAGACGGAATCCGAGTCATACAGCTGAAGTGTGTGTGTGTGTGTGTTTTATAGCACTGCGTGACGCGTAGGACTTCATATTACATCCAGTGTTTGACTGTTTGTCTATCTTGATAACGATGTCAGAGTTTTTCATATTCTAAAAAGAAAACAGAATTATACCTTTCTGGAAAGACTATTATGGTTAAATAGCCTATTCTCGTGATATTGGCGTTAATTGGAGGCATACATTGCCGCGATTTGTATTAATAATAATAATATTAAAATTCACATATTTGAATAAATAATTTTTCAAGCTCTAATATATTTTGTTGCTTATGATCTAATTTTAAACGCGCGAAGAAAGATGACAATGAAAAGTGTGCTAATTATCATCACTGGTGCCAATTGCAGCATTTTTAATTACCAATAAAATAAAAATATTCTAAAATCAATGAAAACATTCTAGCTAATGTGAGAAATCCATGTAAAATTTCATTAATTGTGGGTAAAGTATATTGTGCTATCAAAGTCGCGACTTTTGACAATCGGCGAAACGTCCAAAGTCGCCGCCAATAAACTTCCAAACCAAATGCCCCCCCCCCCCCAAAAAAAAAAAAATATATATATATATATTTTTTTTAATTACTAGTTTTTTCATAACATTTATTTACTTTTGTATTTGCTCGCCGTCGTTTTGCCAATCTCAGCCTTTCCAGTTTGAAGGAACGCCTACCTGCTTGCACGTCTGCTCACTGCAGCACGTTTCATTGGCGTTGGAAGCCGGTGAAACAGTAGTGAGTTTTAATATTGCGTATACGAGCGAACTCAAGCCCCATGTGTTTGCGTTAGCTTTGCGTGTTCCACACTGCGCGTGCGCGGAGCCCAAAATTGCGGTCTTGAATGGCGCATGGCGATGAGGCGCACGCACAACGTGGGGCACGCAACTCTAACGCAAACGCACACCGCTTGCGTTTGCTTCTTTGCGCGATACTAAAACTCTCCAGTAAGGTACAATCCCATACCGGCTGCAGCACTACGTTGGGACAGTGAAGAGTGTTGTTTGCATTCGGAAATGACACTTCGCGAGCCATGATCGCGAGCAGTTCCGCCGTGCCCGCTGAGCAGGAGAATCGGGCGACCCTCACTAGAGCGCTTCCCATTTCCGCCGCGGGAGGGCGAGCGTCGAGCTGGAGACGCGAATAGGAGAACTACAGTGGCTTAAAGGGGGTAGTGTAACGAACGAAACCGGAGAAGCGGCACAGCGTTGGAAGACGGCCGCGGGTGGCGCTGGCGCTTGCAGCACCGTCGTTCCGGCTATGGCTCCGGCTTGGCCGCTTGGTCAGCTTGGCTCCAGCCAGCTCTGGCCGATCCGCAGCTGTCGACTACACTGTCGTCTGCTAGTTTCACATTTTTATTCGCCTTAGAACAGAAATCATGTCGTTGGAAGTTCACTGGAAACAAATAATTGTTTTTGAGGTATTTATATTAGTTATGAAGCGTGTTAGAGTGCCTCTATCTGCCGGCCGATTGAGGCATCCTAACGGAGCTGCGGATCGAAGCGCCGCCTACACCGTCTTCCAAGGAGCGGCCGTTCCCGATGCATGGTGGAGGCTACGCGGTAACTACACTACCCCTTTAAGCCACTGTAGGAGAACCCTTCTAGCTCTCTAATTCTGGTAAAAAGGTCGAAGGTTCGTCGAACCGGTTCGACCGAGTCGAACCCTGAAAGTTCGACCTGAAAATCTGGTTCGACAAAAGTTCGCGACACCCCTACTTTTAAGTTAGAAAACAAATACATAATTTAATTTGCTTAACATTCTCTTGACATTCTTGTTTTGCGAAGTTTGGCTCATTGAGCGTTTAGCATGAAAAGAGACTGCCCTCTGGCAACGTTAGTCGTAAAAGCGTAAAAGCAGTAAAAGCGCGCGAATTTGCCAGAACAGCGCCAGGCTACCATGTTTGCTGTCTGACGTGCTCGCACCGGAATTTCTTGCACGATGTCGCGTGTTCTAGTCCATTTTACCGACGACAACACGTATGAGGTGGTACAAAAAGAGGACATTCGCGGAAAGCGATCGTTGGTGACAGCGGGAGACAAAGTCAAGGTGAATTGGCGCGGCATGGGGCTTTACGGAGCAGTGGTAGTAAACGTTTCAGGTAAGTTGTTCTCGTGGCCAAGTTTGCATGACTCTTGCAAATACTATATTTTTTGTGTAATTTCAGATAATGAACATGACCTATACCAGGAAATGAACGACCTGATCGCAACTAAGAACAAGGCCACGGTGCGACAAAGTTTTGTCGAAATCATCATTTTTTTCTTTTGCTTGGATGTAATATTTTGTATTTGATATGATAGGTAGATAGTCTTTATTCGACCCTGGAGGGTCGCAGCATCACAGAAAGGTCATTGGCCCGTACCTGAGGCCCGTGGTGCCGCAGTATTACAGGAACTTAACACAACAGTAACAAGAACAATAACAGTAATTAAGATTTAACGCAAAGGTCATATGGGATGGTATTTGTCAGTCCGAAAGTCCGAAAAGGCGCTGTCTGTCACTGCCGGAGAAAGTATTAATGCCTCCTTGCACCAGGCTAGTTGCCTTGGTAGTGAGTGCCACAGTGCTACAGTCCTGATGAGGAATGAATTCCGGTGTCGCATAGTGCGGCCGAAGCAGTGGCTGCAATCCACCGGATCGTGTATGGCGTAGGCTTTCCACCAGCGGGAGTGTTGAATTGCTTGGGAGGAGGGTGCTTGCAAGAAGCCGGAGTGACGCAACCTGTCGGCAGAGAAACAATGGGCTCCATCCATGAGGAAAATAAATCCTGGAGAAGGGGAACAAGAGGGACAAAGGACGAACACAAATCTCCAAACACAACTGGGTGACTTGTGCGCGATCCGAAAAATCCGCCTGGCCCGGGTATCGAACCCGGGACCTCTCCATTGCAGGTGGAGCGCTCTACCAACTGAGCTAACCAGGGGTTAGACGTCAGTAGAGCAAACGGGTTTTATCAGCTGCCACCAGTCTAACACCAACAAGGGTGAAGCTTGCAATTTTAGGTTATGATAATAATGCAATTAAATGCAAAGGTGCAAGCGAGGCTGGACAAGAATAATGAAAATAAAACCCATTTGCTCTACTGACGTCTAACCCCTGGTTAGCTCAGTTGGTAGAGCGCTCCACCTGTAATGGAGAGGTCCCGGGTTCGATACTCGGACCAGGCGGATTTTTTTCGGTCGCGCACCAGTCACCTAGCTGTGTTTGGAGATTTGTGTTTGTCCTTTGTCCCTCTTTTTCCCCTTCTCCAGGGACTATTTCATCATTCTTGTCCAGCTTGCTTGCACCTTTGCATTCAATTGCATTATAATCATAACCTAAAATTGCAAGCTTCACCCTTGTTGGTGTTAGACTGGTGGCAGCTGATAAAACCCGTTTGCTCTACTGACGTCTAACCCCTGGTTAGCTCAGTTGGTAGAGCGCTCCATCTGTAATGGAGAGGTCCTGGGTTCGATACCCGGACCAGGCGGATTTTTTCGGTCGCGCACCAGTCATCTAGCTGTGTTTGGAGATTTGTGTTCGTCCTTTGTCCCTCTTGTTCCTCTTCTCCAGGGATTATTTTCATCATTCTTGTCCAGCTCGCTTGCACCTTTGCATTTAATTGCATTGTAATCAGCTCCATCCAACCATTTTTAGGAGTTCCTGCGTGGGTAGGTCGCAGTAACGTGGCAGGCCTGGGGAAGCCTGCCGACGTAGAGCTGAGTAGGCTGCACGCCGCTGTACGCTTTCGAGGGACGTTATTAATGCAGTCTGGTAGGGGTCCCAAACCGAAGCACAGTACTCTAACCCTTTCATGGTCAAATTTTTTGTCCAAAGACACGCCCCGTGGTCGGGTTTTTTTTACTGGGTGCGTTAGCAAAGATGATACACTAGTTTATTGTCGCATAAAAAAATCTAAGACTTAAAATAAATAGTACACACACTTCTAAACATCTGCAGCACACTCGCTGCAGGCTGAACAAAACAGAAAGGGCCAAAACTTCGAGGCGCCCGCTTCCGAGACAGTCTAGAAGACGGAGCGGCTGTGTGTTAGACTCCGGACTCCGAACCGAGCTGGTTTCCAGTTGTGCGTCGGATGTTGAGCTGTTATCCGACTCCGAGTCCCAGAATGGTTCAAAGTCTGAACCCGAAGAAGCCATCGCTCCAGTCTCTGCTACCGTCCAGTTTCGCAATTTCGAAAGCTGCGCGCAAAAAGAAACACGATCGCAATTACACGGTCGTAGTTCCCTACAAACCTACCAGATGGCAGCACCTCCCGCGAACGCTCCCGTTCAAGAAGAGGCACGAATTTTTGAACGAGCAGTCGCGGACGTACGGGTACGTCAGAAACCATGCGGGACGCTCCCGCGCTGACGTACAGGTACGTCAGTGACTATGAAAGGGCTAAGTGTGGTAGCACGAGTGCGGTGTACAGGTGCCGCAGTGCGCTGGGACCAGTTCCCCGAGTGACCCGGAGCACAAACCCCAGCAGCCTACAGGCCCTTGAGATCACCTCACCGATGTGAACAGCAAAAGTTAATTTAGGGTCTAATGTTACACCGAGGAGTTTTGTGCGATCGATAACAGGGAGCGCCGCTCCGTTCAGCAGGAAGCTGCATTGCGTTCAGCAGGAAGCTGCGTTGTTCGGCGATGAGGCCTCGAGATGTACTGATGAACGTAGATGTGCACTTGTTGATGTTTAGTGGGAGCCTGTTTTCTATTCACCAGTCATGAACAGCGTTAAGGTCATGTTGGAGTTGCTGATAGTGTACGGGGCACTGGACTGGATGAATTGTGGTCAGATCGTCTGCATAAAGGAGGGATGTGCACTGTAGCGAAGATGTTACATCGTTTATGAAGATGTTAAAAAGAGTTGGTTCCAGGACACTCCCTTGTGGGATTCCAGACAAAACTTGTTTTGAGCTTCACACGGCTCCTTCGAATATAACTCTCTGGGAGCGATCGTGCAAAACGTCAGATATCCAGTTCATGAGGCAGCCGGTGATACCCATCTTGGACACCTTCTGACAAAGTATTGTATGGTCAACCCTGTCAAAAGCTTGCCTAAAATCAAGTTGCAGGAGTTGACAGGGTATGCGCTCATCCAGAGACGAGCTCAACATGTGAACGGTGGAGGCTAGGGCTGACTCACAGCTTCGTCCGGGCCTAAAACCGTGCTGGCAGGGCGAGAGTAGGTCATGCTGCTCCAGATGTTGGAGAAGCCTTTTGTTCAGAATCCGCTCCATGGTTCTGCACACGACGGAGGTCGTCGAGATGGGCCTATATATGAGGCAACAGACGATGTCGGGGCGCCATTCCCCTTGTGCACCGGTGTGATAAGAGCCAGTTTCCACTGGTGGGGAACCGAGCCAGCTTGCAGAAAGTTTGTGAAAAGCCGTGCAAGGACTGTGCTGAGACGTTCAGAGCCGGCTTTCAACAACATAGGATGCACTCCATCCGGGCCTGCACTTTGGGAAGGTTTCAAGTGTCTCACTGCCTCAATTACATCGTCTACATTTATTTCTATGTTTCCAAGTGGTACCACATGTGAGGGTTGAAGGGTGTCAGCAGTCTTGGGGGTGCCAGGGACAGTCCATGCTGAGGAAAATTGAGCACTGAACAGTTCTGCTACAGCATGGGGGCTTTGCAGGATAGCCCCACCAACTGTAAACTTCGGGGAGGATGACGATTTCCTTTGTCGGTTGATGTACGACCAAAACAGTTTCGGAGTTTTGATTGCTTTCTGGCCAATGGTTCCCACATAGGACCAATGGGAGGTGTAGATCGCCTTCTTTAGGTCCCTCTGAGCCTGCCTTGCTTGAATGATGTGATCGGAGTTCTGCGTTTTCATTTGCTCGTTTGAGGAGTTTACGCTTCTGTCGGGAAAGCTGAAGGATGTTCTCGGTGATCCAGGGGGACCTCTGTCGTCCAGTGGCAGTCTTGACGGGGACACATTCCCTCTCAATCGCACTTACTAGGTCGAGCCAGATGTCGTAAGCATCACTAGCCGACTGCAGTTCATCTGTGGCAATGATCCAGGGTGCAAGGTGCACAAGGTTGTTTAGGTGGGCGACATCAATCTGGGAGAATACCTTCACCTGTTCTGCATGCCGGCCAAACTTTGGTAGCGAAAGGAGGCTCTCCAGGTGTATGGCCTTGTGGTCAGACCCATCGAGAGTGGGTTTCAGGGAGCAAAAGGAGATGAGCGCCGGGTTTGTTATGAAGGCTAGGTCAAGAAAATACGCTTTTTGGGCGCTCAAGCAGTACGATGGCTCATCACAGACTTGGATAAATCCATTTGGCTCCATCACATCTAGTAGTGCATCATCATGTGGTGCCGATGGGATGGGTGCAGAGATGTCCCTCCAGTCAACATGGGCATTAAAGTCACCCAGTATGCTAATGTTTAGGTAAGAGTTTACAACAATCCGCTCCAAAGCGTCACTGAGCAGGTTATATGACGCAGCTCGGGTAGCCGGCGGGCAGTACATGCACCCAATAAGCACTTTCCCTCGCTTGTGGGCCATCTCGACGAACAAAGCCTCAAGGCCATCGACTTCAGAGTCCTGACGCCTTCGGCAGGCCAGGTGTCGCGGGGCGACGAGCATAACTCCACCACCACTGCGGCCTTCATGGTCTTTCCTATGCACAACATGCTGAGTGGTATCAACGAGCACTCCATCAGGCACCGAGGGATCGAGCCATGTTTCGCAGATGGCAAACACTGTCTGAGGAGAGGATGCGACAAGCGCCTGGAAATCAAGCAGCTTATTCTTTACGGAGCGGACGTTCGAGTAACCAAACTGCAAGGTTGGCACTAGGATTTCGTGCGATGGGGCTGCAAGATTCAAGTGAGCGTGTGTATGCCGCGTAGCGCAAGCAGCCACTGGGTCGAGGGGAGGGGTGAGCACCGAGGAGCGGGCGTTGGGAACAGGGCATCCTCGAAGTCCGGGAGTTGGCAAGCGGCACAGTACCATTCTTCCGATGTCAACGACAGGCGTCTGTAGGAGCGGAGGGAGAGCGATTCACACTTCCGGTGCAGCCAGGCATTGCACTTGTCGCACTGCAAAGCGGCGACACTGTCGTAGACGGCTTGGTCGCAGCGGGGGCAACTGGGACGAGGGCCAGGGTTCAGTGACACATCACCGGCAAGCAGGAGGAGCAGCAGAGTCTGCAGCTGACGGATCCGGGTAGTGCGGATCAGCGTCCCCTTAGGCTTAGTGCTCAGCCAGTAACCGAGCGAGTCCCGAGTACAGGCAGCGTCAGGGATCCGCGCGACCAACACAGCACGGGCGCCGGTACGATCCAGGCAATCACCGTCTCCTGATGTGGCGGGCGAGAGGCGACGAAGTTGGAGAATGCCCGCAGTACAAACAAGAAGGCGGAGGAGCGCAAAACGCGTGCGTCTGCCATTGTTAACGGCCGTCCACCTGC
>JAZHYW010022569.1:0-19114 GCA_037355805.1 Ixodes ricinus
TCTAGTAACGTTGCTGGTTGCGGTCTCTTTGCACCCGCTTACACTGAAGAAAACTGATGATGCTGTCCGAGCAGAAGCTTGATCCGTTTGAGCATGGTATTATGCGTGAACCACTGAAAGGGTACGGCTTAAAACTAATCTGTTGGAATATCCAGCAAAACGTTTCGTGGGACTTTCGATTTCGATCGTCATTACAGGTGTATCAGATATTAGCCTTGGTGAGGGCGTCGAGAACGACGTTTTATCGAACAAAATACGACGGGGCAGGTTAGCTGACGTAGGTAAATGTTAAACATGATGATGTTGCCCAAGCCTCGGAAAAAGTCACTCTGTTTAGGCTTCCTCTGATGCTCATTGGGCAGTCACAGGTTTCTGCTGGGGAGTTTTGTCGACAAATGTTAAATTTTTCACCCGCACACGGATGGTGATAAACATATCTCGGGGGCGGCTGATGCGTTTGTTCTGAAAATTTCTTTACACACTGGTATATTTCAGCGTCTGTACGGCAACAGAGCGACTTAAAACCTGCAAATAAAGCACGGTTTGTCAATTGCTTCCTTCATGAAACAGCAGACGCTTACAATTCAAGCTCCCATTTGATTCCGTTGCCCGCGGGATGCGATTTCTATAAGAAAATCTACTTTTTTCCCTTTCGGTTCCGCGACACATCGTAGCAGACGAACTCTCGTCGTCTGCTCCTGCTCCTCGGTCCTCGCCGGAGCGAGGCATGACGCGATTGCATTTTGGCGCACTCTCGATTTTATCGGTGCAGCGAGTGCATGCACGCGTGGCGTACCGCCGCTGAAACGAACCCGGAGAGTGCAACCACTCGTGGGGTGCCGGCCGAAACGAACTCTCTTTACGCCGCGAATGGGCACGCGTGGACACGAGTGCCGTGAAACGAACTCGCTGCATATTAACCACGGTAGTAATCCGCGGCGCGTCCACTTGGGAGTCGGGGGCGGTACCTTGAAGCCGCTTCCACAGTATCTGTTCTGGCCCCAAAATGGCCGATTACAACAAAAATGGAAGTCGCGTGCAGTACCTGGACTGGCCGCTGCGGTAGAAATGGCGGCGTTGTGATCGCCATTAGCTCGGTTCTCGTGGACGGATCAGTGCCACTTTCAGAGCAGTCTCTATGGCAGTTTCCCAACTGAGTGGTTCTAGTAACGATGGCTCTGGTTCAGCCAACGTTGGGTTCAGGCGTACAGCACTATATAGCTCCTACCTCTTACGGAGCAGAGTAGCGCAATCTTTTGAACCCCGTGTTTTGCCGACGGAGCGGCTCGGCGCGAGTCACGTGGTACTCAGGGTTCCAGGCGGCGGCCCGCCCTATGGGAGAATACATGGAGATCGACGCAACACGGCTGATTATAAAATAAACGGCGAGTTCACACTTTTCAAAACTAGTCTGTCGTGAAGTTAGTAAAGCATTTAACACTTTATCAAAGTTTTAATATTATCGGGTGCGTGTGCAAATTTTGAGAAGGCAATTTCCAAGGCAATGCCGTTTGAAGCAGACGATTTTTATTCGCTGCGGAGATGAGCTTTTTGAGTTGGCCGGAGCGGGTCACGTGAATGCTGTGACGTCACCGTGACGTCTCCGCGTCGTCTGCTGCATGATGCCACTCATCAATTTTTTTAAAAGATTTACGTCCTTACTTGGCACGCAACTCAGCGCAAATTATTCTAAAATGTTCCTTTACTATGTCAAAAACTGTTGACGTTCCGCACATCCCCACAATATTGAAGAAACAACGATTTTCTCACGTTCCCCCTGCATCTTCCCCTTTTGCTCCCCATGTACTTGCATGTACCCAGACTAATTTGTGTATTTGCCGCATAGAGATCATACATACTAACTCTAGAGGAAAAGGTCCGCCATTTTCCCATGCATTCTGGCTGCCGCAAGCGGCGGAGCATGCAGGCAGACCTTCGGGGTCCCACACATGGTTACCAACTGCCTTCGATTGGCTGTGTTCCGAGATTTTGAGGGCGCGAATGAAAAAAACGTCTGACTCAGCGTTTGTACAAAACGGTTCTGCGGTTTTATTATCCGTCTGAAGGCTACTGCGCATGGAGGGAAGAAACCTGACCCTCGGGCCCGGCCGGCGCGCCGCGCGTTTTACTCGAACGCGCGCCGGAGAACCAGGGATGAAGCGCGCTAGGGTGCCTCGACGTCTCAGATAAAATATATGGCGGAGGCGGGCGGAGGCCGCAACAATATCATCAGAGCAGTTTCATGAACTTCAACAATCCACGAACTTACCGGTGGAAAGATATTCGCGTTCCTTTCGAAGCTTTCTTTTGCATAGCGCGCAGACTGTACGGCCTCTCGTCAACACTAAACCTGACTAAACTAAACCAACTTGCCGGCTTCGCTGGCCGCGCTGGCCGCGTCCCAGGAATACGAAACCGCGCAACTACCTGAGTTCCGAGATTTCGACAGAAGGGAAGTTAATGCAGCGTAATGAGTATACTTATTTTTATAAACCTTAGAATAGCTCAGAGTTTAGTTTCCAACGTTAAATTATCACTGTCTATTTTGCTGGGAGTTTTCAGTCTTCGCGATTACCATTGCGACTGTCGTCCTGAGCTGGTAACATTGGTTTCTTTCTCTCGTGTTCTGTCGTTCTCCATCGCGATCTTTCACTCGGGCCCCCGGATGTCAGCGCACGAGATTTGCCACTCCTCCTCACCCACCCTTTACTATGGTGCCTGGAACGCGTCTCCGACTGGTGTGTTTACCGCGGCCAAAAAAGTGGTCCCTCGATTTCCGCCTGATGACGTCATAAATCTGTCATGCTGTCGCCGGTCGCGATCCTGGCGGCGTCCTAGCAGTTGCGGTGTATGTGGCAGACGCCTGTTCTGCTGCAGGTCGCTCTCCTGACGACTGTGACAGTCCACGGAAGCCACAGCAGCCGGAAGTTGGGACGCCTGGGACGTGGTGACGACAGCGACACTCGCGTTTGCTCGTGCTTTTCGCCAGCATTTCTGCGACCACCCGCCAGGATCGCGACAGTCAACAGCATGACACTCCGGCTTCTGTGACGTCATTTGTTGCCACACTGGGACCACTTTTGATGTATGGGCGGGATAGGACGCTAAACACACCAGTCGGAGACGCGATCCAGGCACCATACCTTTACCCCGTTTACCCCCCTGATTTGCCGTTGCTCGTGGCGATGCCACTTTGTTTTTGCAACGCCCCATGTATTCGCATATGTCGCTGTTACTGTTTTATACTTTCGTGTTTTGTACCCCCCCCCCCTTATGTAATGCCCTCAACGAGGGCCTTTAAGGGAACTTGAATAAATAAATAAATAAATAAAATAAAATAAATATCTGACCGGAGTTGGAACCTCCGGTTGTTCGCCGCTGACTCTGCTCCGAAGGAGCAGAACTTCGAGAGCAAACGTTATTCGTGACAGCATTATAATTTACACATTATTTTATAAAACACTACTTTTAAGTAGGGGTGTCGCGAACCGGCCGAGGTTCGGAGTTCGACCAGGTTCGAATTTTTCGAACCTTTAGTGAGTAAATTCGACGAACCTTGTATTGAGGTTCGACTCGAGTGCACGCATGCGCGACCGGCTGGCCAGTTGGTTTCGGATTGGATGGTGATGGCTAAGGAATAAATTAAGGGCAGCGTTGATTGGTTATTTCAGTTATTACAGTACAAAAAAATGAAGTTATTAACTTCTTCAGTGATTAGAATTAGTTTTATTTTAATTGCAACTGTTTATAAAATAAAATAACCCTTTTCATAAAAAAAGAAATCTCCAAACCTAGACATGCTCGTATCAAGGTCTGGTCACACTGTCCACGAAACTAGTGTCCGGAGCAGGGGGAAAGGTGCCGCCGCTTCCCATGCAACCTCCTCAGAATTTACGGCTCTCCATGCTGGCCGCCATGAGAAAACTCGGTACCAGTGTTGCTGCATCTCTAGGTCATCTTTAGGCTAAACCTGACGGAGAAAATCTGGCAACGGAGCAACGCCGATGTACGCCGGAAGCTAGAGCCGGTTTGCTTTCGTTGTTTTTGTATGGTCGGAGCAAGTCTGGCAACAACGCACGTTGTTTTGCTTCGACGGGAAGCCAGCAACGACGCACGTTGTTTCGCTTCGCCGGGAAGCCAGAAGCTCCGCTGTTTGCGAACACATGTAGCGAGGATGTGACCGGAGAAGTGCCCCTATGATGTTCCCGGAAGACGGAAAGTGTCATTCGTAATCGTCGTGTGTGCTTTGGAAGCGAAGGGAGTCGCCGGATCCACGAGTGCGCGACCATAAGCCAAGGTTCAGGACAGCGCTGCGTTGATTGCGGCGATCTCGTTCTGTTAGGTGCAACACGGCGATGCGACAAAGAGCTGAAACGTTCGTGGTGTGTGTGCGGTGCTTGGAGGTAGAAAGCCACATTAACCCGGAGCGCAAATTGGTTGTTGTGGCATTGAGTTTAACGGATTCAGTTCCGTCGTCGTCAGCTGATCCAGTCCAGCTGGGGCGAGCGTCTTTAAAATTAAATCTTCCTTCGTTCCGTTTCAAAACGTCGAAGATTCCCGACGCATACCGTGAGTAAAAAGGTGCGGGCGTTTTCAACAATATTACGTCGTTTTATTTGAACAATGGACTCCGCATTGTTGTACTAAATCTGCCGTTTTTATGCTTCGCGATGTTGGACTACGTTTCCGCAGCGACGTGTTTGCACAGTGACGCACAACGCTCGAGTAGATGATTCGGTCCTGCAAACGACCGGTTATACAGAATTTCAGGGAAACTTAAGTCACCACCGATATTTAAATTCCCTGTAAATCTCGTGAGTTTGTTGCGCTCATCATGCGGTGTGAATAAATTTGGGCAAGATTCTCCTCCCACAGACGAACGAACTGAGACCATGTTTTACGTAGTGAACATATCTTTTTGTTTTTGGAAGAGGCGTTGGTGCGTTTAATATGGTACAATCGCTTGAGTGTTCAGAAATTGGGGAGAGTGAGCACGCTTTCCCAACTTTGTCTCTTTTCTCCCTGGCATTGCCCCTAGTTTCAAGTTTCAGTACACATACCTACTATACTCCGTTTCGCCTTATGTTGGACCGCAGCGAAGGCTAGAAGCGCGAGCTCATAGCATGGCAGCTGCCCTTAATGCGCGAGAGCTTGTGCTGCCGAGATGTGCCTTAGAGCAAGGGGCTCGCGCTTGTAGCCTTTCCTGCGGTACATCATAAGGTAAACAGAGTATAGCAGGTACAAACTGTTCTAAAGCAGGTAAAAGTCTGGGAAGTCAGGACGGTGCGGACTCCGTGTTTCGCGCTTTTCGCAAGGTGAGTGGCGAAGTGCTTTTGCGAGGTGTGCGGAATACGCAGATGATTTTGTTATACCCATCGTTTGCGCGTCCCTCCTGCATTTTATTTATTTCGGCTCAGGAGAGACGGGGGAGCGGCAGATAGGCCGAAGGCCCATACCGGGTGGCCTGCAACACCCAAACTAATAGAAAAATAATTAAAAAGGGGGGGGGGATAAGATGATCTACAAAGGCGCAATCACAAGCGAAGATTTGCGATAACAATGCGTTTGCTCCGGTGGGCCGTGCGGTTGTATTTTACCCTGCTCTCTGCAACACAGTGTCATGACGAAGAGCTGGAACGTTCACGGTTTGTGCTGGGCTCACGGTCACCGAAACCGAAACCAGATCAGCGAGATAACTGCCTTGTGTACTCCGAAATGACGGAAGCAATAAGTTGTCGAAAGCCCGTTTTTAGGGGTTTGAACCTAGTAAACAAGATTAATATAATTAAACTTAGTTGTTTGTATGCAGGCGGACATATGTAAAACAACAATACATTCGCTTTCCCAAACGAAAAGAAAGTAACGCTCAGTCCGCCGTATACGGCAGCAACTTCTTCAAAGCAAAACCTATGCTGGCAACGTAAGCCGTTTTCTAATGGCCGCCACCGCGGTGAGCTGCGTTCCCTTTCCCTCTTTCCCCCTGGTCCGGAGGGTCCGGAGCGGCGGGAGCGGCGGTGAAAAGGCGTAATGATTCCCGATCCTGTGGGCAGGGGGCGCTGCCGCTCGCTGGCGCGCTGGGTTTGGCCGGGTGAGCGCTGAACTGGGACGCGTTTACGCGCGATCGTGCGGCTGTTTTGCATTGCCGTTATCCACCCGAATGAGGGTCAAACGCGTCAAACGGCAGAGCTCGCTGCGACAGAGGAGTGCGTGAATGTTGCTTACTGTATCCGCGGTTGTGGCTTTTCTGACCGCCGAAAATAAGTCGCGGAGAGTGGAGGTCGAGTTTTGAATTAACCTACACTGAGAAGTCAGTCGCCTGCAGTCTAACAATGCACTATCCTCGAATTTCGAAAGCGCCTACAGTGAAACAATGTGTGCAAGCTATCAGACTCAAACTAAAACTGGGCAAATGGCAATGACATCACACATATGCAAACCGCGTACCTCGGAGCGATTTCCCTTTAGCGACGAAGCACCTAGGAGCGCTGGTGCAGTGTGCTACGGCATTGTAGCAACAAGAACATTAAAAATTACGCCAGAAGTAAGCATGTACAATATCTTTATCATCACAAGTTTTGCCAGAAATAAACTGAAACACTCCGCTGTGGAACTAAACTGCAACACTCAACAGAGAACAAGACGCATCTCTTTCACTGGCACCGCCTCATCTTAAGCAGCTTTTGCTTCTCGCGGTGCGAGCTTCGTGATTTATTGCAAGCTTTTGCGAGGAAGTGTAGCCTTGTAAGGGCATAAAACTTTACAACATTTGCCGTCACCTCGCGGCCGTGGTCTGGGCAGCCGACCACTTCAAGGTCATATCCTTGAATGAAGCTGAGGAAACAGGTCATGCTCTCAGCATGTAGCTTGTTCCGGCTAAAGAAAACAGTAAACGTATTCTCAAGCTTAGTAACTAGGAGTTCAAGTGGCTTGGACGGGTAAAGCAAGCCACCGTGGTCGAACTCTTTGGTTAACGAAGCGTTGTCGTCTGATGTGGCCTGAACAGGAAGAATGCAGAGTGAAGATGCACACTCAGGGCATGAAATTCTCTTCAGCGACTTCCGCACAACGTACCCAGCTATATAATAGATGAGTCGGCTGTCGCTCTTTTTCTCTGCGTAGTCCTTGTGGTCAAGCAAGGAGCTGTGTTTTTCGATGGCAACTGCAGCATCCGCCAAGTTTCCATCGTCCAACAACCTGTCCACCAGTGCGGTTATTGGAACAGTTTTTTTTTCACATGCGTCAGATGGCTCTAAGAGTGCAGTGATCAGCTCAGGCTGAGAATTTCCACCTCTGGGTGGCCTAGCTAAGCTATAGAAGCTAAGGTTGTTTATGATGGTCAAAAACTGCTCAGGAGTGGGATGATCATTGCACCCAAAAGATTGGCGCACAATGCCAAAAACGTTCTCCACCTTGTCCTGACTGAGGTTAGCAGTGAGCAAGTACTTAAAGCTTAGCGTGGAAGTCAGATAATCTAGAAGACACAGCGTACTCTTCAGTGTCACACGGAGTCCAAGGGCAGTCCCTGGACTTAGAAAACCGCCACCATTTTTCGCTGCATGCTCCTCCCATTCACTCAAAAAAATTATAAACTCTTCCAAGTACTCTGTGCTTTTTGACTTGGGTCGAAGACCTTTGGCTGGTGTTCGTGACGACATGACAAAAATTAACCTTTCCATAAGCCGCACGAAGTGCTCTGTCGGTTCAAGTGAGCGAAACTTTGGCTGAAGGTCACTCTTGTAAAAGAAAAGTCCTTTGAGGACCTCCTCGCTGAAAAGCTGAAATGCTAGGTTAACACGCATTTTTTCAAAAGCATTGGGAGCTACATGAGCCTGAGTAATACGTGGCATGACCTTCAGTGCAACCGTCTTCCTATCATTCTCCCAAGCCTCCCGGATAGGACGTACATGAACATGACCTTGTGGTATCTGCAATCCCTTTGAAACAAAGGCATTCCGTACACATTTTACAAGGTGAGGAAAGTCGGAAATCATGTAAAGGTGCCTTGCTGCATCAACGGGGTGGAGGGTCTTGCATGTGATCTCCACGGATGATGCTGCAACAAGCAAGATGTGATGTAAACGAATGCAGGCAAGCAAAACATGAATGGTTTTATTTAGATGCATGGAACAAGCAAACTTACCCTTTATGCCAAGCAGCTTCCAGAGTGCTCTGTTCCACGGTGCACCGTCGCCCGTCCAATAATCAACGCGAAGACCAGATTTCTCTGCCAGGATCGTAGCTTCGAGTAGTAACTTCGACAGTAGGGGTGCCTTCACGTTTCCTCTAGAAGAAAATACGCCAAGTATTTGGGTCCATCGTCCTGAAAAAAGCAATTATTGCAAGATTAAGGACACAAGCACGCTTTGTTTTTGTTTAGGTTCAAAAAAGTATATCAAGGCTGAATCATTGTTGTTACTTTTAAGTCACATATGACATTGATGTTGCATAGTTAACAAATGCTACCCACCTTGAAAAGGCTGGAACATTATAACAAGTCCGTGGTCGCTCAGAGAAGTCTTGTTGTCTTGTTCCGTGAAGGTACCGAGATCTACGAAACCAGTCATTTCTCCTGACGCTTTTACTCCAATATTCTCAGAAAGCTTCAGTTCATCAAAAACAAGTCCGCCATGGACACTGAACTCATCCATGTCCTTTGTTTTTTGGTCGAGGGCTGAAAACACCTTCGGGTTGAAACCAAATGCACCTTTGAATCCTTGCATGTGCTTGTCAAGGCATGATTTACTGGGCAGTGCCATTATCTGATGTCGTCTAATATGCTCATACAGCTGTGGGCTCTTCATGCGCATCAAGACACATTCCAGAACCCACATCTTGTCGTAAGTCATGCCACGGCTTGACTTTCTGGATGCAGCCTCAAAGCAGGTTCTTACAGCTGTTCGTTGTTTTGGCGGCAGCCCACTGATTTTCTGCTCGAAAGCCGTGCTGGCAATGGATTCGTTCAAAAGCCGCAGTTTTTCCACATTTTCTTGAACTTTTGCAAGCTTTCTCTTTGTGCGTAACAGCTGGACAGACTTCCTTGCAGCTCGCTGCCTGAACTTTGGTTTGGGCTGTTGCTTCTGCCGGCGCATCTGGTTTGCTATCAGCTTCCTCGTGTACTTACAACGCAAGCACTGCTTTCCTTCAGCTGTTGTGACGCAGCACGTGTGCGCATAGTACGCTGTACCAAACTTCGTGCACTGGCCGGACTTCAGTGGCTCGACATCACATCCAGGGCAGAGCAACAGGGCGTCAACCTTCTTTAAAGCCGCGAGGGCGTCACTTTCGTTGGCCACAAGAAATTCATCAACCTTGATGTTGCGGCAGTATATGCGGCACAGTGATGTTTCCGCTCGTTCTGCTGTCACCGGTTCAGAACACTCAGTGAACGTGACGTGTTTGACAACAAGCACGTCCCCGGTTTCTAATCGAACGTGCCATCCGAAACAAAGCGCCCCAGGGTCATTTGTCAGCACAATCTTTGTACAAAAAACTGACGGCGGTGTGACATCGCTGAACGGGTGCGGCGAGGGCTCCGGGGCTTTGGGCAGGTCGATCCTTTCGGCAAGTTCCAAGTCAGGCGTGCTTTCACCTAATGCCTTCCGCTTGGGTCGTGGGACATAGTTGTTGGCAAGGTCTCTCACCTTTCTTTTCTTTGGAGCAGGCTTCGTCAAGTATGCAGGAGCATCTGGGAACACCGTCGGCACAGCGTCATCAGTAAGCGAAGGCCGCTCGCGTTCGAACTCCACGCTCTCTCCGTTGACCATGTGTTTGAACGTCCTCTGTACGTAGCGTTCGTCAAAATGACGGGAACACACCACGCACGTGCTGTCAAGCGCCTTGTCATCTCGCTTGATATTTCTGGCCCATTCTTGTAAGCGAACAGGATCGGAAGGAGCTCGGAACAAGGACACCTTTTCCGTTGACGATTTGTAGCCGCCCTTGCAGAACGGCACAAAGCAAGTCCTACCCTTGCGGGCAGGCATGGTTGCAACTCCTTGTTCAGACAACGCAGCACAAGAATGTTCACAAGCGCACAACCACAGCAAAAAAGTCACAGCATATCCACGTGGTGAATGATGATGAGTGGGCGAAGCTCCGGAGTGAATCGTCGGTAAACCAGCGATTCTTCCGTTAATTCGCCCACTCATCGCCATGTAAAGACGTGAGAAACACTGTGTGTGTGTGTATACAAACCACAATCTATCACACACACCACAGCTATGGCCGAACGAAACGTCTAGAAAGTCTCGCTTAAACCGCGCGTCGGCACCTTCGGGCTGAGCTCGCCTGATGCGTTTTGCAGACGCCTCACGAGCTCTCGCTGCATCGGGGTCTGCCTGCCGATACGCGCGCTTTCTTGCCGCTTCCCGTTCCCTGACGTTCTGCAGATCCTCTTGGCGCCGCTGCCGTGCCGCTTCGGCTTCCCGCCTCGTACGGCCGGATCTTGGCGACGCTGCCGTGCCGCTTCGGCTTCCCACTCGTACGGCCGGATCTTGGCGGCGTCGCCGAGCAGACTGACGACGCGATTCGGCTTCCCGCTCTCGCACGGCCGGATCTTGGCGGCGTCGACGCGCAGCCTGACGACATGCTTCGGCCTCTCGCTCTCGCACGGCTGGATTCTGTCTGCGAGCGCGCGCTGCCGCCGCCTTGCGCGCTCTCCGCTCCGCAACATGAGCTAAGCGCCATCTGTCATCTCTACATAAAGTTAATTCCGGAACACGCCATCTCTTGAGCCATTCATAAACTAAACTTGAAGTGGCTACATACAGAGGAGGGACAGACCCACGGCTTAAGGAGCTTCGCCCCCTAAAAAAGACCGACACTATTCGATCCCCCTTGCTATCGTGCCTGGCGGCCTGGCTGCGCACCGAATTGCTAGCGCGCCAGAGGGCTGTAGCGCCGCCTGTTGGGCGGATCCGAAAACATTTCACTCCGCTCGCTGGGAGCGCCGGCCGCCCCCGACACTATACTTCGTTTCAGCTTGGGTCCAGACGCAGCCGATGCTACGAGCGCGAGCTCCGGGCTTCCAGCGTCCCTGCCAAGCACGCGCGCTCGTGCAGTACAGGCACTGTTCAGGGCCACACGCTCGTGCTTGTAGCATCGGCTGCGTCTGGTCTCAAGCTGGTTCGAAGTATTCGCGACTCCAACCCACTATAGGTGGCGCTCACTCAGTTTTCCAAGATGGCCGGTTTAGTGATGGCGGCGCCCACGTAAAGGTGTATTCGCGACCCAACTAACTATAGGTGGCCCACTCATTTTCCAAGATGGCGGGTTTAGTGAGGGTCAGAGATGCCTGCCGCTGCTGAGACTGTCTAGTGTGCTGGTTCACTGAGCGACACAAATTATCATTCTGGTAATACTGAGGGAGCTAGGGTGTTATGAGCGCAGGTCACCTCTTTATCCCGAAAACAAGAACGGTGTTTAGCGTAATATTTAGGTCAGGAGGATGCGCGTTTTAATTCCGGAGCGAAACCGAAACTTACCTCTATTTTGGATTTAATTTCTCGGTATCGGTCTTAATTTCGGATTCTTTCATAACTCAAGATGTGTCTCGCACCTGTAAATATTTAGTTAAAGAAGTTGTTCGCAGAAACTTCATTTCCTGTGACAGACAGGGTCGTTCGATACACCTTAGAGGTAAGATATAATGCTGTAGTTGTTGAAAAATTCAGTGCTGGTTATTTGTGCGTTCTCGCTGCCTTTTTCTGGCCCAGATAATTGTCATATGAAACAATGAACTGCGGGCCTTTCAGTGGCTTTTGGGGTATTTAGAAGATTAATTGCTTTAATATCTTTCCCAGAACAAGAATGACAGAATGAAACCTTCTCAGAAAAACGGTAATGGTTAAATTGCGTATTTCTGGATCGTAGCGTTAATTGGGGGCATACATTGCCGCGATTCGTATTAATAATAATATATAATATTTATATTGAGATATTTGAATAAATCAATTTTTCAAGCTCTAATATATTCTAGTTGCTTATATGATCTAATTTCAAACACGTAAACAAGTATGACAATCTAAAGTGTGCTAATTATCATCACTGGTGCCAATTGCAGCAATTTGTAATTACCAAGTAATATAAAATAATATAAAGTCAATGAAAACATTCTAGCTAATGTGAGAAATCCACGAAACTCCATTAATTGTGGGTAAAGTATATTGTGCTATCAAAGTCGACTTTTGAACGATCGGCAAAACTTCCAAAGTCGCCGCTCAATAAACTTCCAGACCAAATGCCCCCCCTTCCCAGAGAAAAAATAATATATATATATCTTTTTAATTAATTACTCGTTTTTTCAATCATTCATTCACTTTTCGTATTTGCTTGCCGCCTGTTTTGCCAATCCTCAGCCTTTCCAGTTTGAAGGAACGCCTACCTGCTTGCACGCCTGCTCACTGCAGCACGTTTCATTGGAAGCCGGTGAAACAGTAGTGAGTTTTAGTATTGCGTATACGAGCGAACGCAAGACCCATGTGCTTTGCGTTAGCTTTGCGTGTTCCACGTGCGCGTGCGCGGAGCCCAAAATTGCGGTCTTGAATCGGCGCATGGCGACGAGGCGCACGCACAACGTGGGGCACGCAACTCTAACGCAAACGCACACCGCTTGCGCTTGCTTCTATATGCGCGATACTAAAACTCTCCAGTAAGGTACAATCCCATACCGGCTGCAGCACTACGTTTGGACAGTGAAGAGTGTTGTTTGCATTCGGAAATGACACTTCGCGAGCCATGATCGCGAGCAGTTCCGCCGTGCCCGCTGAGCAGGAGAATCGGGCGACCCTCACTAGAGCGCTTTTCCCATTTCCGCCGCGGGAGTGGCGAGCGTCGAGCTGAGACGCGCAATAGGAGAACTACAGTGGCTTAAAGGGGGTAGTGTAACGAACGAAACCGGAGAAGCGGCACAGCGTTGGAAGACGGCTGCGGTGGCGCTGGCGCTTGCAGCACCGTCGTTCCGGCTATGGCTCCGGCTTGGCTGCTTGGTCAGCTTGGCTCCAGCCAGCTCTGGCCGATCCGCAGCTGTCGACTACACTGTCGTCTGCTAGCTCGTACTTTATTCGCCTTAGAACAGAAATCATGTCGTTGGAAGTTCACTGGAAACAAATAATTGTTTTTGAGGTATTTATATTAGTTATGAAGCGTGTTAGAGTGCCTCTATCTGCCGGCCGATTGAGGCATCCTAACGGAGCTGCGGATCGAAGCGCCGCCTACACCGTCTTCCAAGGAGCGGCCGTTCCCGATGCATGGTGGAGGCTACGCGGTAACTACACTACCCCCTTTAAGCCACTGTAGGAGAACCCTTCTAGCCTCTCTAATTCTGGTAAAAAGGTCGAAGGTTCGTCGAACCGGTTCGACCGAGTCGAACCCTGAAAGTTCGACCTGAAAATCTGGTTCGACAAAAGTTCGCGACACCCCTACTTTTAAGTTAGAAAACAAATACATAATTTAATTTGCTTAACATTCTCTTGACATTCTTGTTTTGCGAAGTTTGGCTCATTGAGCGTTTAGCATGAAAGAGACTGCCCTCTGGCAACGTTAGTCGTAAAAGCGTAAAAGCAGTAAAAGCGCGCGAATTTGCCAGAACAGCGCCAGGCTACCATGTTTGCTGTCTGACGTGCTCGCACCGGAATTTCTTGCACGATGTCGCGTGTTCTAGTCCATTTTACCGACGACAACACGTATGAGGTGGTACAAAAAGAGGACATTCGCGGAAAGCGATCGTTGGTGACAGCGGGAGACAAAGTCAAGGTGAATTGGCGCGGCATGGGGCTTTACGGAGCAGTGGTAGTAAACGTTTCAGGTAAGTTGTTCTCGTGGCCAAGTTTGCATGATCTCTTGCAAATACTATATTTTTTGTGTAATTTCAGATAATGAACATGACCTATACCAGGAAATGAACGACCTGATCGCAACTAAGAACAAGGCCACGGTGCGACAAAGTTTTGTCGAAATCATTTTTTTTTCTTTTTTGCTTGGATGTAATATTTTGTATTTGATATGATAGGTAGATAGTCTTTATTCGACCCTGGAGGGTCGCAGCATCACAGAAAGGTCATTGGCCCGTACCTGAGGCCCGTGGTGCCGCAGTATTACAGGAACTTAACACAACAGTAACAAGAACAATAACAGTAATTAAGATTTAACGCAAAGGTCATATGGGATGGTATTTGTCAGTCCGAAAGTCCGAAAAGGCGCTGTCTGTCACTGCCGGAGAAAGTATTAATGCCTCCTTGCACCAGGCTAGTTGCCTTGGTAGTGAGTGCCACAGTGCTACAGTCCTGATGAGGAATGAATTCCGGTGTCGCATAGTGCGGCCGAAGAGTGGCTGCAATCCACCGGATCGTGTATGGCGTAGGCTTTCCACCAGCGGGAGTGTTGAATTGCTTGGGAGGAGGGTGCTTGCAAGAAGCCGGAGTGACGCAACCTGTCGGCAGAGAAACAATGGGCTCCATCCATGAGGAAAATAAATCCTGGAGAAGGGGAACAAGAGGGACAAAGGACGAACACAAATCTCCAAACACAACTGGGTGACTTGTGCGCGACCGAAAAATCCGCCTGGCCCGGGTATCGAACCCGGGACCTCTCCATTGCAGGTGGAGCGCTCTACCAACTGAGCTAACCAGGGTTAGACGTCAGTAGAGCAAACGGGTTTTATCAGCTGCCACCAGTCTAACACCAACAAGGGTGAAGCTTGCAATTTTAGGTTATGATAATAATGCAATTAAATGCAAAGGTGCAAGCGAGGCTGGACAAGAATAATGAAAATAAAACCCGTTTGCTCTACTGACGTCTAACCCCTGGTTAGCTCAGTTGGTAGAGCGCTCCACCTGTAATGGAGAGGTCCCGGGTTCGATACTCGGACCAGGCGGATTTTTTCGGTCGCGCACCAGTCACCTAGCTGTGTTTGGAGATTTGTGTTTGTCCTTTGTCCCTCTTTTTCCCCTTCTCCAGGGACTATTTCATCATTCTTGTCCAGCTTGCTTGCACCTTTGCATTCAATTGCATTATAATCATAACCTAAAATTGCAAGCTTCACCCTTGTTGGTGTTAGACTGGTGGCAGCTGATAAAACCCGTTTGCTCTACTGACGTCTAACCCCTGGTTAGCTCAGTTGGTAGAGCGCTCCATCTGTAATGGAGAGGTCCTGGGTTCGATACCCGGACCAGGCGGATTTTTTCGGTCGCGCACCAGTCATCTAGCTGTGTTTGGAGATTTGTGTTCGTCCTTTGTCCCTCTTGTTCCTCTTCTCCAGGGATTATTTTCATCATTCTTGTCCAGCTCGCTTGCACCTTTGCATTTAATTGCATTGTAATCAGCTCCATCCAACCATTTTTAGGAGTTCCTGCGTGGGTAGGTCGCAGTAACGTGGCAGGCCTGGGGAAGCCTGCCGACGTAGAGCTGAGTAGGCTGCACGCCGCTGTACGCTTTCGAGGGACGTTATTAATGCAGTCTGGTAGGGGTCCCAAACCGAAGCACAGTACTCTAACCCTTTCATGGTCAAATTTTTTGTCCAAAGACACGCCCCCGTGGTCGGGTTTTTTTTACTGGGTGCGTTAGCAAAGATGATACACTAGTTTATTGTCGCATAAAAAAATCTAAGACTTAAAATAAATAGTACACACACTTCTAAACATCTGCAGCACACTCGCTGCAGGCTGAACAAAACAGAAAGGGCCAAAACTTCGAGGCGCCCGCTTCCGAGACAGTCTAGAAGACGGAGCGGCTGTGTGTTAGACTCCGGACTCCGAACCGAGCTGGTTTCCAGTTGTGCGTCGGATGTTGAGCTGTTATCCGACTCCGAGTCCCAGAATGGTTCAAAGTCTGAACCCGAAGAGCCATCGCTCCAGTCTCTGCTACCGTCCAGTTTCGCAATTTCAAAAGCCGCGCCAAAAAGAAACACGATCGCAATTACACGGTCGTAGTTCCCTACAAACCTACCAGATGGCAGCACCTCCCCGCGAACGCTCCCGTTCAAGAAGAGGCACGAATTTTTGAACGAGCAGTCGCGGACGTACGGGTACGTCAGAAACCATGCGGGACGCTCCCGCGCTGACGTACAGGTACGTCAGTGACTATGAAAGGGCTAAGTGTGGTAGCACGAGTGCGGTGTACAGGTGCCGCAGTGCGCTGGGACCAGTTCCCCGAGTGACCCGGAGCACAAACCCCAGCAGCCTACAGGCCCTTGAGATCACCTCACCGATGTGAACAGCAAAAGTTAATTTAGGGTCTAATGTTACACCAAGGAGTTTTGTGCGATCGATAACAGGGAGTGCCGCTCCGTTCAGCAGGAAGCTGCATTGCGTTCAGCAGGAAGCTGCGTTGTTCGGCGATGAGGCCTCGAGATGTACTGATGAACGTAGATGTGCACTTGTTGATGTTTAGTGGGAGCCTGTTTTCTATTCACCAGTCATGAACAGCGTTAAGGTCATGTTGGAGTTGCTGATAGTGTACGGGGCACTGGACTGGATGAATTGTGGTCAGATCGTCTGCATAAAGGAGGGATGTGCACTGTAGCGAAGATGTTACATCGTTTATGAAGATGTTAAAAAGAGTTGGTTCCAGGACACTCCCTTGTGGGATTCCAGACAAAACTTGTTTTGAGCTTCACACGGCTCCTTCGAATATAACTCTCTGGGAGCGATCGTGCAAAACGTCAGATATCCAGTTCATGAGGCAGCCGGTGATACCCATCTTGGACACCTTCTGACAAAGTATTGTATGGTCAACCCGGTCAAAAGCTTGCCTAAAATCAAGTTGCAGGAGTTGACAGGGTATGCGCTCATCCAGAGACGAGCTCAACATGTGAACGGTGGAGGCTAGGGCTGACTCACAGCTTCGTCCGGGCCTAAAACCGTGCTGGCAGGGCGAGAGTAGGTCATGCTGCTCCAGATGTTGGAGAAGCCTTTTGTTCAGAATCTGCTCCATGGTTCTGCACACGAAGGAGGTCGTCGAGATGGGCCTATATTATGAGGCAACAGACGATGTCGGGGCGCCATTTCCTTTGTGCACCGGTGTGATAAGAGCCAGTTTCCACTGGTGGGGAACCGAGCCAGCTTGCAGAAAGTTTGTGAAAAGCCGTGCAAGGACTGTGCTGAGACGTTCAGAGCCGGCTTTCGACAACATAGGATGCACTCCATCCGGGCCTGCACTTTGGGAAGGTTTCAAGTGTCTCACTGCCTCAATTACATCGTCTACATTTATTTCTATGTTTCCAAGTGGTACCACATGTGAGGGTTGAAGGGTGTCAGCAGTCTTGGGGGTGCCAGGGACAGTCCATGCTGAGGAAAATTGAGCACTGAACAGTTCTGCTACAGCATGGGGGCTTTGCAGGATAGCCCCACCAACTGTAAACTTCGGGGAGGATGACGATTTCCTTTGTCGGTTGATGTACGACCAAAACAGTTTCGGAGTTTTGATTGCTCTCTGGCCAATGGTTCCCACATAGGACCAATGGGAGGTGTAGATCGCCTTCTTTAGGTCCCGCTGAGCCTGCCTTGCTTGAATGATGTGATCGGAGTTCTGCGTTTTCATTTGCTCGTTTGAGGAGTTTACGCTTCTGTCGGGAAAGCTGAAGGATGTTCTCGGTGATCCAGGGGGACCTCTGTCGTCCAGTGGCAGTCTTGACGGGGACACATTCCCTCTCAATTGCACTTACTAGGTCGAGCCAGATGTTGTAAGCATCACTAGCCGACTGCAGTTCATCTGTGGCAATGATCCAGGGTGCAAGGTGCACAAGGTTGTTTAGGTGGGCGACATCAATCTGGGAGAATACCTTCACCTGTTCTGCATGCCGGCCAAACTTTGGTAGCGAAAGGAGGCTCTCCAGGTGTATGGCCTTGTGGTCAGACCCATCGAGAGTGGGTTTCAGGGAGCAAAAGGAGATGAGCGCCGGGTTTGTTATGAAGGCTAGGTCAAGAAAATACGCTTTTTGGGCGCTCAAGCAGTACGATGGCTCATCACAGACTTGGATAAATCCATTTGGCTCCATCACATCTAGTAGTGCATCATCATGTGGTGCCGATGGGATGGGTGCAGAGATGTCCCCCCAGTCAACATGGGCATTAAAGTCACCCAGTATGCTAATGTTTAGGTAAGAGTTTACAACAATCCGCTCCAAAGCGTCACTGAGCAGGTTATATGACGCAGCTCGGGTAGCCGGCGGGCAGTACATGCACCCAATAAGCACTTTCCCTCGCTTGCGGGCCATCTCGACGAACAAAGCCTCAAGGCCATCGACTTCAGAGTCCTGACGCCTTCGGCAGGCCAGGTGTCGCGGGGCGACGAGCATAACTCCACCACCACTGCGGCCTTCATGGTCTTTCCTATGCACAACATGCTGAGTGGTATCAACGAGCACTCCATCAGGCACCGAGGGATCGACCCATGTTTCGCAGATGGCAAACACTGTCTGAGGAGAGGATGCGACAAGCGCCTGGAAATCAAGCAGCTTATTCTTTACGGAGCGGACGTTCGATAACCAAACTGCAAGGTTGGCACTAGGATTTCGTGCGATAGGGCTGCAAGATTCAAGTGAGCGTGTGTATGCCGCGTAGCGCAAGCAGCCACTGGGTCGAGGGGAGGGGTGGCCGAGGAGCGGGCGTTGGGAACAGGGCATCCTCGAAGTCCGGGAGTTGGCAAGCGGCACAGTACCATTCTTCCGATGTCAACGACAGGCGTCTGTAGGAGCGGAGGGAGAGCGATTCACACTTCCGGTGCAGCCAGGCATTGCACTTGTCGCACTGCAAAGCGGCGACACTGTCGTAGACGGCTTGGTCGCAGCGGGGGCAACTGAGACGAGGGCCAGGGTTCAGTAACACATCACCGGCAAGCAGGAGGAGCAGCAGAGTCTGCAGCTGACGGATCCGGGTAGTGCGGATCAGCGTCCCCTTAGGCTTAGTGCTCAGCCAGTAACCGAGCGAGTCCCGAGTACAGGCAGCGTCAGGGATCCGCGCGACCAACACAGCACGGGCGCCGGTACGATCCAGGCAATCACCGTCTCCTGATGTGGCGGACGAGAGGCGACGAAGTTGGAGAATGCCCGCAGTACAAACAAGAAGGCGGAGGAGCGCAAAACGCGTGCGTCTGCCATTGTTAACGGCCGTCCACCTGC
>JAZHYW010022570.1:0-11401 GCA_037355805.1 Ixodes ricinus
AGCGTTGTCGTCTGATGTGGCCTGAACAGGAAGAATGCAGAGTGAAGATGCACACTCAGGGCATGAAATTCTCTTCAGCGACTTCCGCACAACGTACCCAGCTATATAATAGATGAGTCGGCTGTCGCTCTTTTTCTCTGCGTAGTCCTTGTGGTCAAGCAAGGAGCTGTGTTTTTCGATGGCAACTGCAGCATCCGCCAAGTTTCCATCGTCCAACAACCTGTCCACCAGTGCGGTTATTGGAACAGTTTTTTTTTCACATGCGTCAGATGGCTCTAAGAGTGCAGTGATCAGCTCAGGCTGAGAATTTCCACCTCTGGGTGGCCTAGCTAAGCTATAGAAGCTAAGGTTGTTTATGATGGTCAAAAACTGCTCAGGAGTGGGATGATCATTGCACCCAAAAGATTGGCGCACAATGCCAAAAACGTTCTCCACCTTGTCCTGACTGAGGTTAGCAGTGAGCAAGTACTTAAAGCTTAGCGTGGAAGTCAGATAATCTAGAAGACACAGCGTACTCTTCAGTGTCACACGGAGTCCAAGGGCAGTCCCTGGACTTAGAAAACCGCCACCATTTTTCGCTGCATGCTCCTCCCATTCACTCAAAAAAATTATAAACTCTTCCAAGTACTCTGTGCTTTTTGACTTGGGTCGAAGACCTTTGGCTGGTGTTCGTGACGACATGACAAAAATTAACCTTTCCATAAGCCGCACGAAGTGCTCTGTCGGTTCAAGTGAGCGAAACTTTGGCTGAAGGTCACTCTTGTAAAAGAAAAGTCCTTTGAGGACCTCCTCGCTGAAAAGCTGAAATGCTAGGTTAACACGCATTTTTTCAAAAGCATTGGGAGCTACATGAGCCTGAGTAATACGTGGCATGACCTTCAGTGCAACCGTCTTCCTATCATTCTCCCAAGCCTCCCGGATAGGACGTACATGAACATGACCTTGTGGTATCTGCAATCCCTTTGAAACAAAGGCATTCCGTACACATTTTACAAGGTGAGGAAAGTCGGAAATCATGTAAAGGTGCCTTGCTGCATCAACGGGGTGGAGGGTCTTGCATGTGATCTCCACGGATGATGCTGCAACAAGCAAGATGTGATGTAAACGAATGCAGGCAAGCAAAACATGAATGGTTTTATTTAGATGCATGGAACAAGCAAACTTACCCTTTATGCCAAGCAGCTTCCAGAGTGCTCTGTTCCACGGTGCACCGTCGCCCGTCCAATAATCAACGCGAAGACCAGATTTCTCTGCCAGGATCGTAGCTTCGAGTAGTAACTTCGACAGTAGGGGTGCCTTCACGTTTCCTCTAGAAGAAAATACGCCAAGTATTTGGGTCCATCGTCCTGAAAAAAGCAATTATTGCAAGATTAAGGACACAAGCACGCTTTGTTTTTGTTTAGGTTCAAAAAAGTATATCAAGGCTGAATCATTGTTGTTACTTTTAAGTCACATATGACATTGATGTTGCATAGTTAACAAATGCTACCCACCTTGAAAAGGCTGGAACATTATAACAAGTCCGTGGTCGCTCAGAGAAGTCTTGTTGTCTTGTTCCGTGAAGGTACCGAGATCTACGAAACCAGTCATTTCTCCTGACGCTTTTACTCCAATATTCTCAGAAAGCTTCAGTTCATCAAAAACAAGTCCGCCATGGACACTGAACTCATCCATGTCCTTTGTTTTTTGGTCGAGGGCTGAAAACACCTTCGGGTTGAAACCAAATGCACCTTTGAATCCTTGCATGTGCTTGTCAAGGCATGATTTACTGGGCAGTGCCAATATCTGATGTCGTCTAATATGCTCATACAGCTGTGGGCTCTTCATGCGCATCAAGACACATTCCAGAACCCACATCTTGTCGTAAGTCATGCCACGGCTTGACTTTCTGGATGCAGCCTCAAAGCAGGTTCTTACAGCTGTTCGTTGTTTTGGCGGCAGCCCACTGATTTTCTGCTCGAAAGCCGTGCTGGCAATGGATTCGTTCAAAAGCCGCAGTTTTTCCACATTTTCTTGAACTTTTGCAAGCTTTCTCTTTGTGCGTAACAGCTGGACAGACTTCCTTGCAGCTCGCTGCCTGAACTTTGGTTTGGGCTGTTGCTTCTGCCGGCGCATCTGGTTTGCTATCAGCTTCCTCGTGTACTTACAACGCAAGCACTGCTTTCCTTCAGCTGTTGTGACGCAGCACGTGTGCGCATAGTACGCTGTACCAAACTTCGTGCACTGGCCGGACTTCAGTGGCTCGACATCACATCCAGGGCAGAGCAACAGGGCGTCAACCTTCTTTAAAGCCGCGAGGGCGTCACTTTCGTTGGCCACAAGAAATTCATCAACCTTGATGTTGCGGCAGTATATGCGGCACAGTGATGTTTCCGCTCGTTCTGCTGTCACCGGTTCAGAACACTCAGTGAACGTGACGTGTTTGACAACAAGCACGTCCCCGGTTTCTAATCGAACGTGCCATCCGAAACAAAGCGCCCCAGGGTCATTTGTCAGCACAATCTTTGTACAAAAAACTGACGGCGGTGTGACATCGCTGAACGGGTGCGGCGAGGGCTCCGGGGCTTTGGGCAGGTCGATCCTTTCGGCAAGTTCCAAGTCAGGCGTGCTTTCACCTAATGCCTTCCGCTTGGGTCGTGGGACATAGTTGTTGGCAAGGTCTCTCACCTTTCTTTTCTTTGGAGCAGGCTTCGTCAAGTATGCAGGAGCATCTGGGAACACCGTCGGCACAGCGTCATCAGTAAGCGAAGGCCGCTCGCGTTCGAACTCCACGCTCTCTCCGTTGACCATGTGTTTGAACGTCCTCTGTACGTAGCGTTCGTCAAAATGACGGGAACACACCACGCACGTGCTGTCAAGCGCCTTGTCATCTCGCTTGATATTTCTGGCCCATTCTTGTAAGCGAACAGGATCGGAAGGAGCTCGGAACAAGGACACCTTTTCCGTTGACGATTTGTAGCCGCCCTTGCAGAACGGCACAAAGCAAGTCCTACCCTTGCGGGCAGGCATGGTTGCAACTCCTTGTTCAGACAACGCAGCACAAGAATGTTCACAAGCGCACAACCACAGCAAAAAAAAGACCGACACTATTCGATCCCCCTTACTATCGTGCCTGGCGGCCTGGCTGCGCACCGAATTGCTAGCGCGCCAGAGGGCTGTAGCGCCGCCTGTTGGGCGGATCCGAAAACATTTCACTTCGCTCGCTGGGAGCGCCGGCCGTTCCCGACACTAGGAGAACCCTTCTGGCCTCTCTAGAAGGCAAGGAGTACTGCGCGACCTGGGTGCGACTTGTGCGTCCATACGGAGGTTTGGTGGCGTTTTCTTGCCTTCCGGTTTCTCACCGCTTTGTTCAAGCCGCTGACGAATAAAACAATTAACTTTTGCTTTCTATTCTAGTGCGACGATGGAACAGTGTCGACGCCGACGGCAAACCCTAAAAGCAGCGGCAAATAACGCCACCGGAAACCGAGTAAGCGGAAGGTGCCGTCGCCCACCTAAGCCTACCCTGGATGCTCTCCATCAGCCTGAGAGGAAGATAGTAGTAGAGAATCGCGGAACGGCGCCGAAAAAATCGCCTGGTTATTGTCAAGCTGATTCAGAAATAAGCGTTACGCATAATTACCGCGGTCCAGTCAGCGCCAGCAAAATTTTTTGCGGCCGCGCTTAATTTTTGTTTGCGGAGTGGCGCTCCGTGACATCCACTTGTCCGTCTGGAACTGGACCTCCCTTCACGTCGTACCCGCGGCCAGATTCACATGAAGGAGGGCTTCCACCTTCGTCATGTTGCTACCACGGAAGAAGCTCTCTGGATTCGTAAACGCCTTAAACCCCGTCGTAATCACCACGGGAACACTGCCCGCTGATGCTGCTCATCGTCGATCGCTTCACCCCAAGATTCTGCACCGGCACACCGAAGACGCTCCGGATTCGTAATCGCGCACTGTCCTCTGTGCTGTTCGTTGTACTTCCCGGGACGATTCTGCGCCGGCGGCACCGGCTACCGCCAGGAGGAACTTTCCGAATTCGTAACTGTTCTACAAATTCCGTCGTAATCACGACGAAGGTTCTCCGTCCGCCGTGCTGTTCGTCGCCATTAAGCTCCCTGATGCTCCTGCGGCGTAGCTACCGTCAGGGCAGGGTTGCCAGGTAGGTTCTAGCTCAGACCGCCAAATGCCAAATGGTGTAGCCCAAAAGTAGCCAAATGCAAGAAATTCATATAGCCCAAAAGTAGCCATATTTGTAATATCTGCAGAGCCCAAAAAATCGTGCGCTCGAATGTACGAGCTCAAGGCGAAGGAACGGCGTCTGCATATCTAGGGTAACGAGCAGTTTGCAAGATCTACACATCTTGAAATGTACTACAAAATTTTATTTCAAACACAAACAAGTACCAAATTTTTCACACGCGTTTCTACAGTAACATAGTTATGAAGCACTCGCTCGTGCTCGGCTGACAAGCTTCATACATGATTTCCGTGTTAAAACAGGCAAAACATTCTTCAGTAGGATTGATGTCCTTACATCACTCGTTCTTTCTGAGGAAAGCAAACTTTACATAGAGGATGTTTTGAAGAGTTCGAAAGGACATCCTGTTCCTTAGGTCTATGTGAGGGAAACATGACTGAATACTCTCTCCACGGTGGCCTTCGACTAGTGCAGTGTCAGGAGCGCGATGGCAAGCTCGGATAGCAACGGAAACATGGCTGCTCCTGCGCTTCTTAACTTGGCCTTGTTCACATTATTCATTGTTCTAAATCTGTTGTGTTTTGTTATGGCTCATTTTGCTTTGAAAAACGTCTATGTTTCGCAAAAAAACAAAAAAACTCCTTTGTTATATCCAATACATCACGCGTTATCGGACGGCATGAAATTCTGCTGGATGTCTTGAGTTGCCTTTAGTGTCCTTTCTCCTCGGAAGAGGTGCCTCCTGTACGAGGATGGTGGAAAACTCGAGGAGATAAGAGACGCCTGTAAGAAGGAGAAATGACTTCGGAGCATAAGATAAGCCACAATAAATACGAAAGCGATGTCTTCGGAGCGAAATCTAGGACGGTAGCTCACTGGAGCTAATAGGATCTGGCGACGTTCACGCATCTTCACACAGAAAATCTATGAAAGCGGGAATCCTGAAAGGGTGGACTGTCGCTTTGTGCCCATGCTGAAGTGTCTTTTGTACATCTACTCTAACTAAGCAAAAAAAAAAAAGAATAGCCGCGTTAGGATTTGAAATAGCCCAAAAATAGCCACATAGCCAACCGCCTTATTTCGACGCCAAATGCATTACAAAATAGCCCAATTTGGCTATTAATAGCCCAACCTGGCAACCCTGCCGCTGGGTCGCGGCGAACAATAGGCGACCGCCGCGACACGGCCGGCATGCCTCGCTTCCTATAGGCCGTGTCATGTTACTCGATCTTACTCCAGGGTAAAGGTTTTTTACCCTTGGCGTTCTAAAACCTACCCGGGTCCAGCGTTTTTCAATTTGTACTGTCACGTGATACGATCCGCCGGAGTAACTCGGATCCATTTGGGTAAAATTTGGAACAGAGCCATAGCCAGACGCCCGTCACGTCTCCGAGGAGCTCCTCAGCCGAGGAATTGCCGAGGCGCGTCTTGCGTGACCGATGATTCCTCGAGTGGAGGCGAGCTTCTTTCCTCCACTCCAGTGAGTCGAGGTGGAGTGTCGAGTCGAGGCTCGTTTATGAATACGGCCGTGATAGACTCTGACTATAATTGCCGAGGGGGCGAGTGTGAATGCGAAGCGTCGTAGCTTGTACGTACGTACTAACAGCCAGAGTCGCTTTCTCAAGTAGGAAATTGTTCGTGCAGCATATGCGCGTGCAAATATTAGGGCGTTCGCTCGCGTCCTTAGAACCCACGGAGGCTAGTCGTCAATCGCGAAAGTCGGAAAGGCGTTTGATAATGGCTGGAATCCAGCAGTGGCGATCAAGAAATCGGTTAAACGCAAACAACTGGCTAGCGGCACCGCGCTGTGCTGCGCCAGTGCCGTAACGCGACAAAAACATTGGCGGCATCGGCGTGTACGCCTGGGCGTGAGGTGATGAGGAAAAATATATCTGCACACCGTAAATAACTTTGGCGCTCCCCCTGGCGCGCGCTAAACCTAAGGCAGCGAGTAGCTATGTGCTCTGCCTAGGTTCCCTGGTTGTATGTACATTGGGAGTCACGGGCGTGTTGTCTACTGTGAGAGCGTCGATCTCACTTCTTAATTTTCAGTTTTCTGGATTACACACTCGCCGGCCTACCTTTGACTTCGGTAAGGCCGGCGTGGCAGCCACAGCAGCCAAAGGCGGCGGCGTCGTCTGCTCGCGGGCGAGGCTTGCGGGGGTGACGGCCGGAATAGCCGGGCGCGCGTACCACGTGACTACAAGGGCCAATCACGGCGGGCCTCTCTCCCCCTTTCCTCCTCTCTCTCTCTCTTTTCCCCCTCGCGGCTCTGTGTCCTCCGCAAAATGTATATACGCCGTCCCTTGACAGCCATCAGCTCTATAGGTAGGTACCCTGAAAAGGCGGATGTTACGTCACTCATGCGCTCTTGCAAAACATGATAATATGTCGAAGTCAATTTGCAGACCCATATACAACACCTCGTATTTATAGTACAGGCTTCCAGAATCGGCAGGGGCCTCGATCTGTGCGTGTTATCCGTGAACGGCCTCCACACAATGAGGAAAATTCCACTCGTAGTCCTCAGGCAATTTCCTCCGTCTGTGGCGCCTGATGAAAGCTAGCAGTTACAGCACGAAGTTCCCACCTGGTTTTAAGTTGTTATTTTAAGGCAGTTCACGTAATCTTTCTCATGTATAGTAATACTGGCAATAAATACATCCTCAAATATGAGAAATACTTGTTGAAGCTTAACAATTTCGAATACTTTTGAAACTGAATCTGAAAAGCAGTGTTTCTGTTGTTGTTGTTTTTTCTCACTCTCTTCGTTTATTTTAAGTTTAGCTGGAACCTTTCAAAGCATGTGCTTAACCAACCAGCTCAGTTTCAGGCACTCACAACTTACTTTTGTAAGCTAGCATATCATGCCCAAGTTAGGCCGATATCAGACTGTTTATACAAAAGAAAAAAAGTCTGCAGGCATCGATCGGAACGCGACTCACCGTCGCATCCGTGTTTTATAAGCCGCGTGCCAAGCTACTTCTCGAATTGGTTGCCGTGTGACATACAAGAAGAGATGTTGTGGTGCCTACGGATCAGAGCTCTGCCCCGAATGAAAGTTTGTCTGCAAACTGTATTTGTAGGATGCGTGAATGCCGTGACCCCGGCTGTCAAGAGGTGGGTGCAGTAGCGCAACGTTGGGGCAGCCCTCACTTTACCCCCAGGTCTGCAGCCCTCCCTTCCCTAGTTCGTCCCTATGATCATAGATCAATGACCCTCTTTGTGCAAACTTTGGGAGAAACCATTTTTGGCATTACAGCTTTTAACATGATTCATTTCCCTGAGTTTCACTGTGCGGGTTCTGCATTCAAAGTACATTTATGATGCTGTCAGCATCCTCGCATTGTGAGGATACGGTGAGCGTTGAAGGAACCGCGGTCGTTATTGGTTGTCTTTCCGTACCGTAGTAGCGGCGCTGGAGACGTCGCGAAAGATGTTTGACAGTTGACGCAGCTCCGATTGATTTGCATAATCGCAATGAACCTGCCTGTTTGCCGCAGACAGCGTCGTCGCAATGCGAAATCGCAACTTCAAATTCGCACCATGTGAAACCGTCCTCTTTTCTGCAAGTTACAAAGAACGATCTATTTTTTGTTTGTTTACCTTAATGTATTTTGGGCGAAGCACCTTCCATATATGCTGACATGTCTCACGCACGATGGATGCCACTGTTGACACGCCAACCTTGAATTGCAGTGCATGGTCCTGCATTGACGTTCCTGATGACAGGTACATGAATGAAAACAAAACATTGTGTGTATATAAATGCCGGGAAGCCGAGAAACTAGTAATGAGTTTGTCATATAAACCAGTTTAATTGCACGCCGTATCCACTCCAAACGGTGCGGTTTACGGAGAAGGCCATTCTACCCTCAAAGTGATAGCAAGCCGCGCCCGCGACGAAATGGGCTCTCTGACGATATACTGCTTCGTGAACTTTGTTTCCAGGAGAGCGTGGACTCTTTCACAAGTGCTGGGATCATCCGGTAATATCTTTGAAACTGGTCCGGGTCTTTGTGCAGCATAAAGAGTGTCTGGCAGAGAAATGGTATTCCAGGAACCTGCTCGTAGAAAAGCACTAGTCGACTTACCGATGAGTAAAACTCCGATTCTGTGGCTCTGTTCTAGCCAGCACGGCCTGACCCACCATTGCTGCGTGCTTCCGTTTAGAAGCAGCAGTTTTTTTCTTCTGCAGAAGTAGGTATCTATTTTTACATAGCAGTCTGAACTCGTCATCATTTAGAGTTAGCGGCCATCATGCTCCATGAAAGACAAGGCGCGCTACTGCTTCCACTCTTTCAATATGGGACATCGTCCACGTGACTAAGCCACCGGAAAACTCTTCGCCTTGCGTGACATGCCAAGCAACGCAGAATTTATACTCCGTTTCACCTTATGTTAGTACACCGCAGTGAAGGCCAGAAGCGCCGAGCTCATAGCGTTGGCAGCTGCCCTTGGTGCATGAGAGCTTGTGCAGCCGAGGTGTACTTAAAAGCTAGGAACTCGCGCTTGTAGCCTTTCCTGCGGTACATCATAAGGTGAAACAGAGTATAGCATGATCAAGCAGTAATGAGCTGCGGTTGTCCCGGTGCCCTTGTCATATTCGTTGTATTCGTCGTTTTCGTTCCTGTGAACACGGCCGAGGAAGATGCCTGAATCAGCCCCAAATATAAGTATAGCACGTACTTTTTGCCAGCGGGTAACAAATAAATCTATAAAATTTTATAATTTTGTTAAATATCGATGATACTTACCTCAAACGAATTCAAAGGTTCTGACCATGTGCTTCGCAAATGCGGCAATCGCATATGTTCTCAATCAAGGGAGCGCGAAATTTCGCATGCGCGGTTCATCGCTCCGCCGATTTCGCGTATGTATGTAGTATTTGTATATAGTCCATAATGCCGGCACTGAAAAAGAAGCCGATGCCGCGCGTGGAATAAACAGGGCCGGGCACCCGCGCTCGGGGTGCTCGAGACTCAGAGACCATGACCAGCAGCCGGCGGTTGTCATTCCTTCTTTGAGCTTCAACGGCGGGCCCCTGGCCGCCGCTCGATCAGAAATACTACATTTTGGCGACGAGGATGGGATCTTGTTAACAAACTCCGCGCCGCGGATGGGTGGTGGCCGACACTGGCAAGTACTAATTCATTTATCGCTAAGTTTACTTCGTGCTCAACGTTCGAGCCTGTCTCAACATGGCGGCTGTTCCATTCCCAGCTCCCCCGCCATTTTTGCCAACGCCAGGCACCCCCATACAGCCTTGGAAGACATGGAAATCGAGTTTTATGAATTACCTCGATGTTATTGAAGCGGATCAGTATTCAGCTAAGCGCAAACGTGCCCTACTTATAAGCTTGCTTGGCCAGGAGGGCCAGCGAATCGTAGCTACCTTTAACATGGCAGGACCCGCCGTGAACGAGAACGTCACAGAGTTTGACGTTTTATTAACGGCTCTTGACGGTTATTTCGCTGCTGGTAGGAACGTGGTCCTTGAGCGGAAAAAGTTTCACAGTCGTGTCCAGGCGCCCGGTGAAAGCGTACTGGATTTCCTTGGAGCGCTGCGGCACCTCGGATCGTTTTGCGACTATGGGGACTCTCTTGACGATCGAATCGCGGAGATGTTTTTGACGGGACTTAGATCATCGGAGGTACAGGATCGGCTGATCCGAGAGTCTGTGGGGGCTACCGCACCGAGCCTCGAACGTGCTGTCTCCCTTGCACAACAGTTCGAGCAGACATCTCGAGACTGCGATATGTACCATCGATTAGGAGCTGCTTCGCGTTCTGACGCATCACAGTTGTCCTCCTCCGTTGATCGGGTAGTCGCTCCGCTCTGTCAAAATGGCCGCTCTCCACAGCAGTTCGTCACTAACCCTAGTCAAGATGGCGGGCTTCGGCATCCTGCCGGCGTTTCCTACTCACCTTTTCACCAATCTCGGGTGCTCACCCGTACCTCGAACCGTCGTTCGGCGCGTGATGCGCCTCCGGGAGCGCACACTTTTCTGCCCGATGAAGTTCCATGTCAATTTTGTGGCCGTCGGCCCCATCCCCGAGAGATGTGCCCTGCTTCGCGGGCAACGTGTTTCTCGTGTGGCAAGTCCGGGCATTTCGCCAACGTCTGCCGGAGTTACCCACCTCCACCCGTCGGCAGCGATCGACGTCAACTAGCCTTGCCGACTGGACGTGGCCAATCCTTCGGGCGCCGGTACCAGCGTTCCGGAGCTGGTCATGCCAGGACTCCCATCCATGGCATCGTGACGTTCCCAGACGACGACGACGACCTACGACCCAGCGTGTACACGGTTGGGTCTTACGATGAGTCTCCGCAGCCAGCCAGCCGACGGCGACAAAACTTCATTGCCGATGTACAGGTAAACGGCATCCCGATGTCTTTGTTAATTGACACTGGATCGGAAGTGTCTATCATCTCTGAACCCACCTTCCAAAGAATTACCAGGAATTGTCGAATTCAATTAATGAAACCACCGCGCACTTTGGTGCATTACCTTCAGGGATCCATCCCAGTCTTAGGCTGTTTTCATGCAAACGTCACTTTCAACGATCGCTTCGCGACGATCCTGTTCTACGTTGTGAGCAAGGGACGTTCTCTGCTCGGCACAGACGCCGTCCGTGATCTCAAGCTTATTTTGTCAGGGGTACAGCTGAAATGTTTTTATATTAATGCAGCTGACTCCCGTTCGGCCGACCACGGACATGTGAAATCGGCTGACGTCCCGCAGTCACCACGTACCGCGGGTTCCTCTACTTCAACATCACAAGTTCCGAGTTCATCTGGTGCTCCAAGTAGTCCGCTCACACCATCATTTCACAAGACTTCAGGTCCTTCTGGTTCCGCTAGCGACCATTTCCCATCATCTTCAAGTGCTCCTTCATCTGATACTTCGGAACAGAATCCAAAGTCTTCTTCGGTGAGTGATTTCTCCAAACTGCCACCTGGTTTTGAAGAATTTGAAGATCTTTTCAGTTCTGAGCTGGGACTGGTTAAAAATCACACGCATACAGTCACTGTACGGCACCATGTTCCACCAGTACAGTCAAAGCTCCGTCGTTTACCGCTTACTCTGCGTGATGCGGTCACAGCAGAGATTCTGAAACTTGAGCGTCAAGGCGTCATCGAGCGCGTTAATGCCTCGGAATGGGTTTCACCTATCGTCGTAGTAAAAAAGAAAGACGGTGGAATCCGGATGTG